>JASVER010000003.1:25441420-25652203 GCA_030449065.1 Oceanodroma leucorhoa | reverse complement strand
CACCAGGCAGCTTTCTAGCCACTCTTCCCCAAGCCTGTAGCATTGTCTGGGGTTGTCGTGACCGAAGTGCAGGACCCGGCACTTGGCCTTGTTGAACCTCATGCAATTGGCCTCGGCCCATCGATCCAGCCTGTCCCGATCCCTCTGCAGAGCCTTCCTACCCTCAGGCAGATCAACACTCCCGCCCAGCTTGGTGTCATCTGCAAACTTACTGAGGGTGCACTCGATCCCCTCATCCAGATCATGGAGGAAGACGTTAAACAAGACTGGCCCCAAAACTGAGCCCTGGGGCACACCGCTCGTGACCGGCCGCCAACTGGATTTGACTCCATTCACCACAACTCTCTGGGCTCGGCTGTCCAGCCAGTTTCTTACCCAGCAAAGAGTACACCCGTCCAAGCCATGAGCCGCCAGCTTCTCCAGGAGAATGCTGTGGGAGACAGCGTCAAAGGCTTTGCTGAAGTCCAGGCAGACCACATCCACAGCCTTCCCCTCATCCACTGGGCGGGTCACCCGGTCGTAGAAGGAGATCAGGTTGGTCAAGCAGGACCTGCCCTTCATGAACAATGGAACAGTATAAGAGGGAATTGTAATATCTTAGAAAAATAGCTCACATTCATTATATCAGTCAAATTATCCTGGAGAGAACATTTAGTAGGAATTTTTACTTTAAGACAAAATTTTTCCATGCTGGGTGTTTTAAAATGCTTTACCACTCATTCAAATGCCATCCTTTTCTCCAACTGTGAGTAAAGGCACCACTAACCTTTCCTCCTCCTCTCCCCCCTCCCCTCCCTTTCCCTGTTCCCTGTTCCCAATCCCTGACTGGCACATGAAAACCTGTAGAGGTACTTGAACTTGATTCTTTCAGACTACAAAAGACTCTTAATTACTCCTACAATGCTAACTGCTCCTTACTGCTCATTCTAAAATGGTTTCATGATGTACATGTCTTAATTATTCTACATTTCTTTCTAAGTGAGACAAGAGAAGGACACAGAAATTCAACAGAAGGCTGTGCTGACTTTATCTTCCTGGTATTCTCTTTCTGAAGGATATGATATTTAACAGTATCTTTTTTTACCGCAGGGTAATTAATCTACATAGAAAAAATACAATAACAAACCAAAAGAAGGAAAATAAGCAGCAGACAATTGAAAGGTCAAGCTAATATACCATGCTCCCAAGACTGAAAAAAACAGGCATTAAAATCCCCATGCATCTTCTGCATGTGGAAGTTTGTAAAGGGAGGAGAAAACGATACCACATGTATCTACTATCACGATGACAGAAACAGTAATGAAAATGGAAAGTATTACAAACTGACCACTCTCATTTATGGCCTGCGTGCCTTAATTCAAATCATCATGGTTTCAGTTATACACCTGTACCTCAATCTCTGCTCAGACAGACAGAAAGGGACGTTGGGAACAGAATATTGTTCCACAAGAAACCCAGGAATATATGATGGTTTTTAAGCATCTGCACAGACTTTGGCTCGAAATCTGTGCTTCTGTAGATAACAAATATTGGCTTGGGGAATTCCTTAATTTTGACCAGGCTTAATGCATGCTCAAAACCGTACACGTTATTTGTCAACAGCAAGGCGATCTCCACCATCGGTGCAGAGAGAAACAGCTTGGTTTCTTAGCACACAAATAGTGTGGGAGGCCCCAGCAGGCTCTGCTCTGGCTGCTGCTGCCAGCTTCCATCACTGCTGGCAGGCTGCGAGCGCCCCGCCGACGCCGGCCCCCGCTCCTGCTAGGGATCAGCCTCACAGGACACATACGCTTGCTTTGTTACAACATTCCGATTTTTAGATACTGTTAATATGAAATAAACCACCTTCAACCCTCCCCAAAAGATACATGCAAGCAAAAGGTGCGTGCAGCGCACTACAGAGGGGCAAACCCCCCCAAAAGTGTTAGTGTGCTATCCTCTTGTCACTAAAAGCGGATAAAATGGACTTTGTCTTACATGAAAGGTTAATTCCAGACCTTTGGAAATAAATGCAGCATACAGAATTTCTTTAAACCACCTCTATTTCTAAGGCAAAACTGAAGAGGCCTGTGACAGTCAGGTTATCCACTTTTTGCTCACAGTGTTTGTTTTGGCTTTTGTTTTGCCCCCCCCCCCCCCCCCCCCCCTTTAAACTACAGTGAACCTCACTTAGCATGAACTGTCAACGTGAACAGTGTTTCTCCAGTAGCTTTATCATTTTTGTCATATCCTACTCAAGTAAAATAAGAAAGTGTCAATAAGTTTGAAAAAACACACTTCTGCCAGAAAATTATATGATTTTTTACTGTAATTAACCAAATACCTAGCTGGCCACTGCACACTATATAGGAGAACAGTTAATGTTGGGATACAGTTAGGAATGGATAATTTTGCGCTATTTTTTACTCACAATCATAGGGGGTTCATTCGTCCATGACAGAGCGGTGCGCTTTGCTTGGTTTTGCCAATTCCTTCTTCGTTTTGTGCATCTGCTTGTGTCCTGGTAGTTGTGGAAAAGACAGGTTTTGGGAGGCAAGACAGTTGGACACACAATGGACAATATTCACATGTATTTTTTGTAAATCAGGTTTACAAGGTGCACAGAGATCCATTCACCACTAGAGCTCCTAAATATGGAAGTCCAATCTGGGTAATGCAGTCAAAATTCTTTTTTAATAAAGAGATCAAATAGCAAGGGGAAAAAAAAAGAGCAGTAAAACGTACTGTTTGTTGTCTTTTTTTTTTTAAGAACATTTCTTCTTCTCTCTAATGATAATCTACTAACAAAGGACAGTATGTATGCGTGCATGAGCGAGCGCATGAGCCACCTTGGAGGGCAGTCATGTGAAAGAGTTGAATGGAGACTGCTGAAAGCAAAGATCAGGTCAGGCAGACAAAGGTCAAATTCTGAACTGTGTTAGCTAACAGGTCTATGACTTTAGAACAACTGTGTTAGAAAATACTAGCCAACTTACAGAAAGCAATGAGAATCTGGTCCAAAAGTGGAAATATGGAGAAGAAAAAAACCCCAACACCTTCAACTGACCTAAATTTTCAAGAATTCTTTTGATCTCTGTGAAGTTCCTTTGATTTATACTAGGAGAATAGTTGCCATTGTATCAAGAGATCCATGAAGAAGTTCTCATCATTTTCAGCATTGCAACATCCAGGGCACAGAACTCATTCCTTGGATCAAGGGGATGCTGCTCTCCTAAGTAGTCCCATTGAAACCAATTGAGCTACAGCAATAGGAGAGCAAAGGACACTCAGGGTACAGCCTTTAGATTTTACCAGACTTTTAGTATTACTTGTAATGCTTCTGTCATTACATGACCTGGGTTTACTGATTGACCCATACTAGGAAGTAGTACTGTATGGACTGGGGCGGGGGGGCCTTTGGATACAGCTGCTTTCGCTCCCTGTTAGCAGAACCAATTTCATTGACATTCAGCTCAAAAGGTAACTTAAGCAGACTCTTCTTCAACACTTTTACATGTCCAGTCTGGATCCTATAAATGTTTGAGGTGCTTCAATGTTTACAAATACCTGTATTTGCATAAGAACAAGTATATTAAGGCATGAACAAGAGCACTTCAATGAATCATTCACTAGCCTCTTGTTAAAAAAACCTGATGATGTTCAGTCAGGGAAGGGAAAGATCACTTTTTGTCTTGAATCAGAGCTAATGAATTCTGAGARGAGTCCACTTAGAGATAAATCCATATACTGCAATTTCTGCAGGCAAATGATTTGTTGCACAGTTATGAGTAACTAAGTCATTTAGGTAAGCTGAGAGCGGCCTGTAGACAAGAGGAAAGAAGCCACGCTTGGTAACTACCCTGCCCATTATGTAGCTCACAAAGCTCCATTATTTAATAATACAGTTGTTATCAGGAGCTTTTAAATGGTCAACGATACCTGAGTTTTCTTGCATATACGGTAAAATGTATAGAAGTCAAAGTAGAGCTAAGTATTCTTTCTGTTCTGCTTTACTACAGCAGCGGTATAGACATCTAGATGCTCACAGAAGCACAGCAATTTGAATCTGGCTGTGATTTATCAGTACACCTATTAACAATGAGGGTACCAGAGGATATTAACATGCGCTCCACTTGACAAAAAAAAAAAGTTTGTGAAGATCCTAACAGGATGAATGTGAAGAAGTTTCAGTTTGAGGAGTCTGCATATTTAAACTGGCAGAGGAAGCTCTGGTAAGCAGGACTGAAGGTAATTCTTCTGGGTCACAAACTACATTCTGGGGCAGGGGCGAACAAGAGTTAGTTATATGTGTAAACTAACGATAACTTTTTTGGACATCCTTCATAAAGCAAATACTTGATCGAGTACTTAACACAAGTGTTGTCCCAGAAGATGCAGCACCTACAGACATTAATAACAATATTGTTGTTCTCTAAAATCTGTGAAAATCCAGCAGTTTGAAACGTTGGTAGTTCTCTCTTGGGGGAGACTTCTTTTGTTTGTTTGGTTTTTTGTGGTTTTTTTTTTTTTTTCCCCCCCCCACATAGGTGAAAAAATGTGCAAAATTCTGCACACTTTCCTTATGGTCTGCCAAACCATTTAATGACCTCAATACTAAAATTCCCGGGTTACATTTAAAAGTGCATGTGCAGTCTGAAATGCTTCCCCTGAAAGCTGGAAAATTAGAACACATCCAGGAAACAATCTGACACTTCTAACAGTACAATTCTGAATCTCCATAATATATCAGTAATAAAAGGTTTGACGGATTGGCGTTGCCAGTTTTGTAATCTTCACAACATACACTAAAGATAACTTTTCCTCTTACTTACCTATCCTTTTGGTGTCTTGCCCTTGTATTCCACCACTGTGGTCAGCATGGTTGTGGATGAGTGGAATGCACCTCACTCAAAAGAGAGAAGCAGCAATATGTTTTACTGAGGTAAAATAATAATTTGACAGAGTTCAATAAGTTCAATGGAATTTAAAAAAGTTTAACAGTGGTTTGACAAGGTTCAATACGTTTGATGGCAAGGTTCAGCTTATTAATTACTGCATGGAAGAAACATACAAAGGAAAATTGAGTTAGAATCGAGTTAGAGTGATTCACACAGAGACCAGAGACACAAAGAATAAGGAGGACCCTCCCGTTAGGTCACGAGGTTCTGAGGAGACCCCCTTGCTTTCTAAAATCTTTCTTGGAGCCTAGGTGCGGCTGGGTCCAATCTTAGTCTCAGACTTGGTCAACAGTTTATGTCTAATGGAATTATCCATACAATGTTTATAATAATATTGAGTAGCTACATGGATTAGTAATGTTTCATAGTATTAATTCAGCATGCTATCAGTCACTTACTGAGGATCTGTCGTGGGTAAGGGATCTCTCTGCCTCGGGTAAGGAAGGTTCTCTTAGTCTCAGGTAAGGAATCTCTAACCTTGAGAGGCGTCCCTGCTCAAGGGGAGAGTCACCTGGCGTGCACTCCAGCTGCAACTCAAGGAGAGCTCAGATTGGGCCCATCCTGATGGTAATATTTATACAGTGAAGTAGTTGGCTGCTAGTCAGTAGTTTAGACAAGATAGATGCCTTCGTTTTAGCTCTGGTATCTTTGTTCTGCACTTTGGTTATCTTGGATTTTTGGGTTTCAAAACCACCTTTCAAAATAATTTTCAGGGCACCTTCACTCCCTTGTACGTGAGCCAGTGGCTTTCCAGCTCACAAGTTCACCGCAAGGACGTGAGGACTCTTGCTGCTTAGTCAGCCTGAACCAAAGTATGGCTAGGAGTCAAGTATATCCATCACAAGCATTCACACTTGCGATGTGTAGGCCATCAACAAATCTACGAACTTGCCACAACTGCAAAAGTTGTAGAAAAAAGGGAACATGTACACGGGAAAGGCAGGACAGTAACAAATCCTGAAGAGCTGTGGGAGGACCCTTACTTTTCTTCAACAAATGGCAATTGTACGCTGTAGCCCCACCACCGAGTTGTAGAGAAACAGCTATGTAGACAGTTGCAGAAGGTTTCTGCTGTTGTCCATGGTGCTTGAAGAAAATCTAGCCAGGATTTCGTAATGAAAAAGCAGCACTTTTCATTATAAAGCGGGCAGTGTTGTGTAGGTGAAGCAAGATCTACACTGGCTGCAATTACTGCAGCTCAGGCAATAGCTGGTGCCCATCATTAGGAGCGGAGGGTTAGGGCATGCTGCCAACATCTTCATTTTTGGGGTATGGACAGATGGAGATGTTTACCAGAGGCTAGACACAGCGAGGCTGGAGCCCCTGCCATTCATTTGTGATAACTGATAATGCCGCTATGAACAACAGTTGCTTAAGCCTAAGCAAAACAAGCTTCAGTACTCTAGCTTGCCCATGGACTCTAGTTTGTCTCTCTGCCAACCACAGACAAAAGGTCCTGTCTGTGCACAATGCACAATCCAACAGTGTTTAAAAGAAAAATTATAGAAATTCAGAATCTCAAAGTTAGGTAGACTGATAATTTTTGTGTTTTTGTCAGCATCGATATAATCATTCTGTGCAAGCAGCAAGTTATTATTTAAGTTCATATTTGTTCAATAACTTCATATTCAAACATCTTCATATCGAGTTGAAAAGTAATTTCTGACAGAAGAGATTCAGCCTAATTTGCTTATCGGTCACTCTAATACTGTAGAATTTTAAATTGCATGTATACTCGCTCGCTCTAGTGGAATACATTTACCACGGTCCAACACACCAGGAATATCATAAAAGCAAAATATTTCTAACGATTTATGAACATCAGGATATGTGAGCTACAATCCAAAGGGGTTATTACAGATGAAAAATCAGGATYTCTCAATTACAGAAGCACCACAGAATCCATCTGATTTTCCAAACCATAAAGAGACACAGTGCCCTCTTACACAACAGCATCACGGGACATCAGTGTTGGGGAAAAAGATTACATCAATACAGTCATTAGTTTAACTGTGTAACACTGCTTTTCCTTTATGCAAGGGTAAGTAAGCATGGAGTGTTGAKAACAACTTTCAAACATGCCACTTGCCTAAATCCGACTTACTTTTTCACCAACAATTTCCTTCAGGTAAACTACACTGAGTTGTAGAATTAACTCAGAAAAAGCACTTTCAGGCTATAGAAAATGTCTTCCATGTTTTTTTTAGAAAATAGTCGAAATCGAAAATTCAGCATAACCCTTGTTTCAGAGAGCCCGTTCACAGGAAAAAGATAAGTTGGCATAAGGGCCATGAACCGTTTTGTGAGGCCAGTATTTTCCTCCCCGAGTCCCCTGGGTGAGGAGGGCAGGGGAGAGGGCAGGTACACAGGGAATTGACTGTTCTCCTCCAGTGGCACAACTTGAGAKGTGCATACGGACAAGCTTCTTGCTTGGCAATCTATGAATTAAACGGTTCATCTACATGGGGCTCATGTTTTAGAAGTAACACCTGCCAAAATACAGATTAATCTAATTCCAAGGAAATTACAGTCTGTTTGATTTGGTTTGTGTCCAAATTCAGAATGGGCAGTTCGGATGTAAGTAGGAAAAAGGGAAGCCAGTGCAATCAAACACCTTTCTTCTATTGGTTACTGCGCAAAATAGCTTAAGCCAGCACGTTGGGGACAGAGCCAAGCAAAAATGGTTTCCTACATAATCACACACACCTCAGATCACTAAGACAGCCTTCTTTGACTACAATACAAAAGGACACACTGCACGTATTTCAAGTCCCTTTTTTCCCAAACATGCCCTAGAAGAGAAAGCTTGGCCCAAGGAGATGATGCTCTACCCTGAATATCCTTAGGCTGTGTCTTGTTTGCCTATGAAGAGAGAAACACTATTTCTAGAGTAGTGACGTGCGACTCCCTCCGTGACAATGGCTAGAGAGGAGCTTGGGGTACAGCTGGAGTGGACCCACAACAACAGAAACCTCTCTCGCAACAAAGAAAGCTTTCCCTCCTCCACCCAGTTAAAAGTTTAGCAGGATTGCATGAAAGCAGTCCTCAGAGACCTAATAGGAAAAAGATTAGGAGACAGTTTGCTCTGAGTAGCTCACAGCGTTCTTTTTTGGTTTCATTATCAGCTAAATCCACCCTTTATAACCCTTATCATAAAGGAAATGTATAACTCCCCTGTGCCACTGTCCTTTAACAGTGTGCACCAGGATCTTTCAAGAGGAGTCAAAACATACTTTCCGGCGCACAGATGGTCTTGCAACACAAGTTGCTATAAGTGTAGCATCAACTTACACTTTGCTTCAGTACCGCCTATTGACCGGTTTAAAAAAATATTCCTATTTAATAGTAGAACTGGATACCTTAAAAACACCTAATGCAAGCGTACTAGCTTTCCCCGAAGAAAAAGGCTCATTCATCTTTGTCTTTTGGAGCTATGCCTACCGTTCAAAACATCTCTGCCTAGAATGAAGCAGTAAATTGTATGTACCAGCAACTCATTTTTATGGAAGTTAGCAAGTTATGGCCCAGCAAGGCATTCCTCTCTCTCATCTGCTAATAAACATATCCATTTCATAAAAAATATAAGATACTTTGAAAACATCATTGTGACTTTGAATCCAAGCCCATCAAAGCATCAAACTGGGAGCAAGATGGTTTTCCTGGTTTGTAACATAAACTTAAACTTTTTAAACTCAGAGATTTTGTGATCTCATCTGACTTTCTTACATGAGACAAAATGTAGAATTAGACTAACCGGTGCATAACATCTGACAGAGCTACAGCAAGATATTCTAAACTGGTTTAAATACTTGAAAATATGATTTTCCTCTGTATTTTTAAAAAGGTGAAAACAGAGTCAGAGAGATCCCTTATAACCGGTCCAATTAATCACCCTTCAGCTTCTAGTCCTTGTGCCCTGTCCTCTCTCTAATGCTACAATCACGGACATCTGTCCCAGTTACGTGCAAGCTCTGTGCTCAAACTGCGACTGGCATTTCTGGTTTCTGCACCGAAGTTGTATCTCAGATTAAAGATTACAGATAATTTGTAATTAGGTTCAGTACTTATTTACATATTCATTGTTTAGTCCAAAYGGGAGCATGGAGAAAAGTTTGATTTTGGCTCATCGTATCTCCACATTGCTGCGTACGTAACCGGTGTGTAATCTGGAGCGTACCTGAAGACAAACATGCCTTTGAATACCTAGCTTCAGGTCCAGAAGGTGCTTCAGCAGCTGGGTAATGGGAGCAGTCTCCTTTCTTCAACTTCTAAAACAATCGTGTCTGTAATAGGGGAGCAACACAGAACAAATGGCTTTAATTTCTGAGAAAGGCAGAGGTTACTTTCGTAAGGTATCATTTGAGTTATCAGAGGAGACTGGTGTGGGGGCACTTTACAAAACCTGTAATATGAACACACATAAAAATGATGGGAGAAAAAAAAATCCTGTAAGATGGTAGTCTATTGCAAGTAACCAAGACCTGTGGCATTTGTAAGAAGTGGATTAAAAATCCCAGTTAGTATTTTTGCACAGTGCATTTTTTCAGGTTCAACATTTAAATTAAACCCATGTCTGGGTGTGAATAATGAGACAGGTATCATTGTGGAACTAGAAAGAGGTAAGTCTGTGCACAGTTCATCATCAAACTGTGTTCTGCATGGTCACTGACTGGTTATTCAAACATGTTTGCAGAAAATAAGTATGAAGTTCAACTTCAGTAAATGATTGGTCTTTATGCACCATTTAAGCACATCATTTATTTCAGAATGATACTGATTAAAACAACTCATGGGCAATCGTAATCTTGTTCTGACTGGAAGGGCAGGAGAAATGTGACCCTATCATAAAACAAAGCACGTGCTACAGCGAGCGGTGCTCACGTGGGCAAAAGCCTATGGGGGTGCCTATTTCCATGCCTGATTAAATGCAGCTTATTGGTATAATGTCTTCAAATTTAAAAAGCTTAATTTTGAAATCACCAGATAATTGTGTAATTGTAGTAGTTGTATTCCCTGTGATGAATCAGAGAGTGTAATTTCTGATGGTTCTGTGAAAATAAAATCGCCTGAAAGCGTCCACGGCAGCTCTGTTCTTTGATGTAACTGGGGCTCAGAGTTTGGCCCTAAAGGAGGTCAACAGTATTTGAATTGGGGATTCACTGACAAATAAGACTACACATTCTATGTCCAGCAGACTTCTCATTCTAAAAAGTACATAAATCTCCTTCCTTCTCAGAAGACCAAGATCCCCGAGGTGTTTTCACAGGCCAGTCAGGTGCTTCTGATTTCTCTCTATAGCAAGCTCCTTTGAAGGTAGTTCAGGAGCATGAGCGGCACCGCTGCTGCTTTTGTCTGGCAAGGGGATATATCCATGATGAACAGATTGGTTGGACTCTCATGAAAACAATGTACTCAAAGCATTTCGAGTAAGCGTGTGATTCTCAGTGCTCTTTTAAATCTTCCTATTTCGCAAAAACACAAGCCACCTGATAAATACCTGTATGACAGAAGTAATTACAGTCAAATCGCTGGAAATGCCTATCAAAGCTAACGACAACACCAAAAGATGCTAAAGAAAAGCATCTAGATGCTACTGAATAAATACATCAGTAAATTTGGGAGAAACAGCTGGATTTGTACAAACAGGGTGTCTCCAGAGACGAACAAAACACAAGTAATTACAGGCAACTGAAGGTAATCTTTGTTTCTTTCATTTCACCTGTATGGAACGTGGCACAGATTTTTCAAATGTAACTGAAGTCTACTGTGAGACAGCGTGCCCCCGGGCTATTAGTTCTTCTAAAGGCAAAGAAAAAGGGTGTAAGAAAAATGCAAATTCAGGCCAGCAAAAAAATTTGTCATCATGCACAGCAGCTACAGGAATTTTGGTACTGAGGTATGCACTGTCATMGCTCTCTGTTTAGTCCGAGTAAAACAGTCCCACAGCAGTACAGCTACCGGACCAGTAAGCGCGGTGCTGCTCAGCATCGTCACTCCCACACCAAGCAGCAGCASTCAGCCTGGGCGTCACACCACCAATGCCAGACCAGAAACACCCGCATCCAGTACTGATGAACAACCTTGGTAGAACACCACTCAAAAAGGGTAATCGCCCTTGGACATAGAACTTCAGCGGCGCTGTGCGGGTCTCTCGGATAAGCATGCCTCCCTTCGGCAAGGCCTGCCTGTCCGTCTCCACCGTCCTGAGCTGCAATGCCGCCCATGCCTCTCCCCTCTCATCTCCACCTCAGCCCACTGCCTGAGGTTTAGACAACCTCGGTTTAGACAACCTCGTTGGTACTCTTTTGCTGTGAGCAGGTTTTTCAGGGTTCTTTTACTGACTGTAAGGTTTACATACAGCTGTCTAATCCCTTTTTTCCCCAAAACCTGTACTGGCCTTCCTTCCCTTCACTCTTCTCAATGGAGGAATCTAGACCATCTCCTAGAGTTGCTGCCAAGGACCTTTCTCCAGATGTCCTTGTCCCAGAGTCCCTAGGATGCCACACACAGATGTACAGGTTACGTTTCATACCCAGAGATGCTACAAAGCAACACACAGGCTACATGCAACAACATGTGGTTTTCCAAGTAAAACACTTTACCCTCAAAACCACTATTTAGACCAGGCTTGAGATGTAAAACAACAAAGCACCGCAAAAGAAACCATAGKATACAACAAAAAGCCATGCAGTACTGATCTAAAGGCATGACCGATGTCAGGTCTGCGTAGGACTCATGGTTGGTTTTTTTTTTCTTTTTCCTTCTTTAAAAGAAATTTACTCTTTGGGTAGTCAGAAACTTTCTCCCCATACCAAGTTTAAATTTATTCATGATCAATCTATATAGATTCAATTCTGTACCAGTATTTTAAACCAAATAATTATTGCCTAATCTTGGTATTCTCTCCACTGATGTAATCGTAAGATATTCTTGTAGTTCCTCACCTTTCATTTTACTAATCTAAACAAGCCTGGAAACGTTATTTCAAGATCTTTTCAATTTTTCAACAGATACACTGTCCTTTCTGTAAACAGAATAGTAGCTCTTTTGTTCATCCAGCCCAATAAAGTGATACGTATTTTTAAGGTGACTGCTTACAGTAATCTACATGAAAGCTTACTGATGGCTTTTACAGTATTTCTCTGATTACGCCAGAAAACACCATGCTTGGTACATGAAAATTGCACTAGTTTTCTCTCAGCGGTGGCACATACGTGGCTTACAGCCATAGTAAAGCTACAAATACACCCAGGCTCTTTCTGCTCCTCYGTAACATCCACATGATGAACTACAGAAGTTCTTGTTAGCATTCCCTCAGGACATGACTTTATGCAGTACATCTTGTGATATTAGGATCCAAAGTACATTGCCTTGTGTAATTAAGTTAATCTTATTTTTGTTATACCAATTGAAAGGCATTTAGTTCCCCGTTTATAAAGACACAGCCCTTGACTTCTGTTTTACAGTATCAGCYGAAAATTTCAAACACACAGAGGATTTGCCCCAATCATTAATGAGTATTTTAATCAGTATTAAACCCCAAATCTCCTTTTACTATCCCCTACTGTACTTCTGCCTTGAGTTTTATACAAGAATTGTAAGGGGACAAAGTCAAAAARTAGATGCAGAGATTTACCTTGGAAGGAAAGCTTTGTGATTTCATTATATACATATTAAGAAGAGCTATTAAAATRTATGGTACTATAAGCCACTGCATTATCTCCACGTCATTTTGTGTTCATACAATAGCAAACGTACTCCATTTCTGCTCAGATATTTAAACAGTAAGCTCTTTGGTGCAAGCGTTATCCTTTTGCTGCACGCTTTCACAGTTTTTAGCCCCAGGAAGACAATGATCTTTGACTGGATACAAACACCACACATTATACTAATTATCCATTAAGAGTTTAGGGAGTTTTTCTCTGGCATCAAACAAATGCCCTGACCATTTACATATTTAAAGATCATCACCATGTTTGAACAAATAAAAAAGTAAATTTGTCTCTTACCCACAAATAACTAACAATTACTTTTTGCATCAGAATTTTCATTAGTGATCATCCTCTAAATTATTGTGTAAATCTACCTCAGTGACACTGTTAAACACAATTCACCCACGCTGAATAATTACGACTCCAGAATTAGGCAATTAGTCTAAAGTTCTCACATAACACTTCACCTTACTTACAAGTACTTAAGCTTCYAACCTAATATGTATCTACTATACCTTCAAAATAAATGTTTCGTAGTATTTTTATGGAAAAATCAGTACCTTTAAAAGGAAAGAACACTGTCCTGAGCAGCTACCTGACAATAATATGTAGACTGCAAGACAAGGACTCCAAAATGGTTTGAAACTTTATGTTCCTACATTACTGTATGATATTAGACACTACCACTTCCATAAGTTTTACTAAGCTGAAAACAGCTTGGAAGATGAAGGAAAACAATCTCTAAAAGCTGAAGAAGGAGAATTACAATGTTGGTTGGCTCTGTGTTTTTAATGTTTTCAAAGACTGAAATATAGCATCTAAAATTAAAATACCAATTTGAGCTATCAACAATGACAACAAATGTAGGTAAAACTATTTCTCAGTACGTAATTCCTACTTCTCTCTGGGTTTTGGACACAGAACTGAGTGACAGAATTCAGGCTGTAGTTATATTAAAACATCACCTCCAAAAGCACAGATATTTCAAATTTTTTTCTACTACATTTTTGGTAAAATAGACTTTTTAAAAGCTTGCGGTTTTAAAAACTAGTACATATATGAGAAAAACAATGGTTTGAGATTATTTCTTTTGCCAAGTTTAAAGTATGTATCACATAAAAGCATTAGAAACAGATACTGCAGTATTTCACAAAGTCAGAAAAGGGTAGAGTGAAACACCTGCAAATTTAATGTCGTTATATATAGGCACACCTATAATTATCGCCATCATCTACTACCTGAGACAATGAAACCAATCCAAAAACTTTACCTTAAAATAAGTAGCAATTTATACYGGAAACAAAATGAATACACATGGCAATCCTGTGCATGATTTGAATTAATCTGTTCAAATAATATTTAAAAAAAATCATCATCGACATTCTCAGATTTAAGAGGGAAAAATCCTTAAATAATCCCTSAGTATATATGGTACTGCAATTAGTAATGTGCTTATGGTTTTAATCAAATGTTGGCTTATTTTTTTTTTTTAGCATACACAGAAGAAAATGCAAGAGGGAAAAATTATCACAAGCTGAAATGCTAAGCTTGTGTGGTCTCCTCACTGTATTCTAGAAAACCATTACCATGCAAATACAAATGGACAGGCTTGGATGCTGCCATCATTTTTATTTCTCATAGTACCTCTTGGTAAGATCTTCCCAATTACACTCAAAATATTAATATGCTGCTGACTAGAAAATGTTTTTAATGTTTTTTTCTATCACAGATGGTGCTAACATGTTTGAAGGATTCTCTCGCAGACTGTCTATTAAAGTCCACAGGCCAAAGAACTTCAGACACTTGAGCTTCCCAATGTGAAATTGTTGATACTATCAAAATTCTTACTGTCATCGTACCTTACATCCCACACAAGTTAATTAATTTATAATCTAGAGTATAGTAACCATTCTAGATATAACATGGAAGGACTAAAAGGAAAGATCTTTACCTCTAGATTTCCAGAACTTACACAATGTCAACTATCCAGAATATATGAAACACTGAAAAATGTCACTGTTCGATAGAAAACAGGAGGGAAAGATAGACAAAGCAGGTTCTGAGCTTAATTCTAGGATGCTTTTGAAAGTCAAGGGCAAGTAAGATAAATGTCTGCAAGTACAATGCAGATGGCATAACATACATGGGGCTTTTATATCGTATTAGAGACTTTCATTTTGTGTTAGAAATTGCCACGTTACAAGGCACTCAACGTTACCTCAGCAGCTTCCTATAATTTAATTTCTTTATTCAGACTGCATAAAGTTTCCACACGGGAAAAGTACAGAAAACTGGAGGGGGAAAAAAGCCCCACCCAAACATTACAGGATGGAATGAAATGTAGAAGACGTAGAAGAAAGGCAGGKTTTTTTTTCTTGATACTAATGTTTCTGACAGTCCTTAACGTGATTTCCTACATCAATAGGAACCACTAACATGAGCAAGTATTTCCAAGGTTCGTTTTGCAGTTCTCGTTGCTAGAGTTCAGTACCTGTTCTTTTCAGTTCTACTAAAGGGACAGATAATGTATGGGGTATGCAGGAAAACTGCTCTTCACTTCTTGTTGGCTTCCCATCTGGTACAGGATGTTTGCAGATACGATCAGACAGTATTTTCTAAGGGGGGGGGGGGGAAGAGTTTGGTCAAATTTCTTATTAGGAAAGGTTCAGAATGTAATTAAGATCAGTCTAGAATAGCTCAGAGTGTCACTCAGTCTTACACAGGGACGTATCTTGGAGATCCAGGTTCCTCTTATCCCTGTATCCATCAAGCTACGGGTCATTTTGAATCATTGTCAAAATGGAATTGCCAAGGCGTTTTTGCATTCTTAAATATTTTACCCCTGAGCGCTTCCGTTATCAACATCTATAGCAAAGAGATGAGAACTATAGGTGGTCTTGTAAAGTATTTTCAGAGTAAGACAATAGTGACATGTATTTCAGACTTATTTATTTATACATTTGAGAATAAAAAACTATTACAGAGGTAGAAAACACCGATAAGGGGACAACCCATTTATTTGAACTGAGTATGCAATTTGACTGCGGAAATTTGATCTAAGTGTGTTTAGAATTAAAGGAAGTTATCTGACCTAAACGCTTACTGTTTTCTTATGATTAGTATCATCAGCAAAAAAAAAAGCTGAAATATAAACATTACCCAAAGACTGGAAGACTAACACAGCATTTACTGAGCACCGTAAGAACACCAGCCTAGTGATGCCTGGTCATTATCAGCCAGCATCGCACCAAACCCTCAGTCCGAACCAATCTGACGCTCGGCATTGCTGTTCCATTTTTCATGAAGTTATAGGTGTAGTCCGATAATGGAATTAAAAAACCCAACACCTTTCTACCAACAGCTGCCAATTCTTTCAAAACTAAAAATAATGGCAGTACCTATCCCAGTAACTGAGAATGGAGGGCAGCAGAGATTCCCCAACTTCCCCCCCATTACATGCTCTATTAACAGAGCAGACTAGTCTGCCTTTTAGCCAAAACAGGCCATCAGCCCGATGCTTCCCACGTTCCTACAACATATCACACCCCTGGAATCAGGGCGCTGATGCTGTGCCCTGCCCCTGCAGCCTTTACGAAGCGGAGACAGGAGCTGCAAGCCAAGATCTTGTCTTTCCCTCAGGAGCACCTAAAGCTCTTCTGCTGTAGAGGCAGTCCTTGTGGCAGTTATAACGTTATTGAGGTTATCTCCCGATCTGTCTTATCTGCCTCCTTTTCACAGGAGAATTAAACTACTTTATGTGTGAGGCACAAGTCTGCATATATTCAGCTAACTCACAGCAGCAAACATCAAGGTCTTTTTAGGATAGGCCATGTCATTTTAGAGCCCTGTGTATAAAAGGAACGAAGCAATTGCTTGGACTGCATTTGCATTGTAGTGCACCTGCTAGTTTTCTGCAAATTTTAGGCTAGACCTGACAAGYAAAAGGGTTTCCAGTCTGTCCCCAAGATGTTAAATATAAATAGGCAGCCATTCCAAACATTATGAAATTAAACATCCTCCTCTATTCTGCATMATAAAACCAAATTGCTACAATTGTGTCATTAAACGCCAAACGCAGCTAGTGTGAAAAATTGGAGCAGCCTGGAGATTTTTCTCGGGTTCTGTCAGCAGCACACATCTGCCTGCAACAAGGAATACCTATATCCATATGCTTTCTGTCAGCCTCTGTGACAAATGCAGCACAGTCTTTGTGCTTCCAGCAGAGAGACTAAATGATACATAAAGGCCCTCTTTGTTCTGATTCATGGATAGAAGGCATTACACAGACAAAGAAAAATGTAATGTCTGCATGCTGATCAGGGATATTCAACCACTGCAGCTGTGAGCTGATTTAGAAAAAACACTGGTTTATTTTGTATTTATGGATTTGAGCGCAAGCTGAACGTATTTGTAAACGACTGGGGCTCAGTTGTCACTTGGCCTCCATCCACTAACGCAAGCAATACGACCGCTCAGTCTAGGCATGCTGGTGCTGCAAGTTCTCAAGCCTCACGGTAGCAGCGATCCCCTCCTCGCCACAGCTCAGTCAGCCGCTGACGGTGAGCAAAGGCATCCAAACTGTTTGCTGTCAGAGGCCAGCAGCGAACTGCAAATTCCCTGGAGCAACGGACGGAAACTGGGAGGAGGARGCTGGTTCGGGAGGAGTGCTCTTTCTTTCTAATGATCTTCCAGTGGTGTAGGACTTCTCTATCACTATGTCTAAAAGGCAAAATTTGTCTTCCAAGTGACAATGCCAATAAACTGTACRATTATCACTCGTGCAAGACTCAGCTTCCTATATTGCGATGAAGGAAAACAAAGACCATGCCAAAATAAGGTCTCTCTTGTGCTCCTTCTTACTTGGTCTATTCCCTTCTGCTTCCCACATTCTAGCAGAGAAGAATTCCAGGCTTCTAYAGAAACATATGCTGATGTTAGAAAAACATTTTACACAAATAAATATATCACAGGAAATTAATATTATTAGGCTCATCCCCAGAYGAAAGGTAGAATTCACATCCCTTGAGTACTCTAGGTAATTAGAGGAAGATAAGCAGCTCYTAAAGGGAATTACGACCCACTATATGTCTTACAGACCTATTTCACAGCAGTGTCCATAAAGTCCTTCTGGTGATACCTTACATATTTGGTTGACTTGAGAGTCCAGGTGACTAAGTTAGGTTAGAGGTTTCACCTTACTCCTTTTTAGATGGCTAAACTTAAGAGTTATTAAACCTAACAAAACATCAAGCTTTTAAACTCATACATCATGTTCATCACTGAACCACTATTTGTTTGTCTTGCTCTATTCCAAAGCTGACTTCAGGTGATCTACAAACATGCGATTTCAGAAAGAGAATTTCACAACTGTTAAGGCAACTGTGGCAGCAATGATCATTCCAGAATAACACCACTGAAATAGGAGGTGCTATTGGCTATGTTATTACAGGGACTGTTCCCATACAGCTCCTATAAAATCCATATGCACAGCAACCCATATTTGCAAGTGAAAACAGTTGCTGATGTGTGTAATTGTTTATTCTGAATACAGAACAGGCATCTGCACGGCCAAGTGGATGWGCATGCAAATCTCCTCCCAAACTTATGGAGACAGGTTTGATCCAAAGCCACAAAAGCTTTTGGAATATTCCTGATGATTTCAGGGATTTTGCCCACAGATGTTATTTCCACACCATTGACATTACTCCATCGCTCCTAAATATCAAGAGGCAGCTTAACTTTTCTTTTACTTATAGCACAGTTAAACTGAGACTGAGCCAAATCAAGCCCAAATACTCTAAAGAAGGGATAATCTCAAGAAGTAAGCTYGATAGTCACTACATTATTAAGCATGAATCGTACTGTTAAGTATCTTCTCCTGCAGTGGATATTTGCAAGCAAAAATCAGGGATTTCTTTTTTTTTTCCTCCCCTCGAGGAAATATGTTTAAGGAGAAAAACCTCCAAACTTTTAAAATCCATGTGTGTATGTTAAAGCTTTCCACTAAAAAAAAAAAAAAACAAAACAACAAAAAAACCCCAAACCCCTTCATAAAGCTCAAACACCTTTCACAGTTACATTTTGCTGACGATGATGATAAAGGATCAAAATAAGAGTAAAAATAAAATACTCTGAAAAGCTTTTGAATTCTGTAATTRTGTTCATGTTGCAATGGGGTTTGTTTTGTTTAAATCCAAAGGCTCTCAGTAATCAGAAAGCTTCCAGGTTGCCCTCAGGCAGAAGAGTACCGCCAACTCTCTAATATTATTCTAATAACCAATGAACATTTGATGCATGTCTGTATTATACATTTGCTTCTACACAGGGTTTTTGGGGCCCGTGATCTACTGCCCTGTGGGTGCAGGGGCATCTTCTGCTTAAAATGCTCCTGGGTCACCACAGGGCAGCCCATCTGTGTGAGCCAGGTTCAAATTAGCGGTCAGGTGTCAAACAGAACTGAAATGCGGCCAAACAAGCAGCACTGACCTCCGGCACTTCACCGGGTGGTTGATCAGCGCAGGAACGGGTGCTTGTTTTGCTTTGCCAAATCCTCTCATGATTTCTCTAGAAAAACTAAAGCTTCCATTCTTTTGGCTTAAGCTGCCGCACTTTAATAAGATGAGCTGTTGTTCTCGGTTTGCTGATTGATAAGGTTTGAAGCGTGTTTAATTTGCATTCAGTTACATGTAATCTGGCGAGGGGCCAGAAGGAATAATTTATAAAGGAGATAAATTTGTATAGATTAGCCAAGTGCCTACTGAGTGAGAATATAGCCATCTATAAATATTTAGAAGAATTAAACAGCAAGGAAAGATAAATATTGTTGAAAATAACACATTTAGTAGGCCATTGAAGTATAACTAGGAATAAATAAAAACAAGCAAAGAAAAAGGCTGTGAACACAGAGGAAAGGCTTAGCAGTATAATCAGGTAAACAAAAAAAGGTCACATCTCTKTATCCATACCTCTGCCATCACTCAGTCTAAGTTTATAATCTCAAACATATTATGCATTAAATTTAAGACGATAGCTAACTGATTAGGTTAATGACCTTATTGGGTCTATGCTTCTAATTTTCAACCAAGCAGCTTGGGACATACATTATAGCACTCTCTGTTTAAGCTACCCATGTTAAACTAACAATAAAACATACTTATTTCTCTTTCTTCATACTGTGTAATGTATTTATGTTTTCTCTTTGAGTTAACATGTATTTAGCTACAGATTAAGACCAGTATCTACAAATGTCTGTTCTTCCTATATGTTAGAAACCTGTATCTGGTAGCACACCAGCTCCTATCTTATTAAAACTGATGTTGCTACACTTCAAAAATAATTACATATTAACAGTATGCTGAAGATGTCAATGCATTTATCTACTGGTTTATATTCCTATTACTCCCTGTAGACAAACCTATATGTGCATTTATATACATATATATGTATACATGTATACACACATGTCATGAAAGGATTATGTTGTGTACCCATCACTTACCTTGGAAAAGAAAGCAAACAAGCTAGATTCATTACTGTTAAAATTTTGGCACAGATTTGAGTCTGCCTCCCAATTCCAACAATTTAAGATGGGAAAAAAAAGTATTGCTCTCATACTGAATAAACCATCATYATAAAGAACGGTTAAGCACAATTTTGCTAGTCTTTCCTACGAAATCTGTACTGCTTTTGTGGTGAGCTTTTTCCCCTCTTTCCTTAATGGGGGAAAGAGGATCACCAGACAACATGGCACACTGAGTGGACGTTTATTTAGTGGRCCAAGTGGGCGATGGGCTGCATCAGGGAAAGCTTTACACTCGCACCCAGGCACAGGTGGGGGTGACTGGGACCTGCCCCAGGCGCTGCTCGGCCAGTGGGCACAGCCGAGCCCCGGGGAAGCCCACGCTCCCTCCCCGTGAGCGTCRGCACCAGCCCGACCCCAGCACACGGCCTCCCACCGCACACTCTGCTCCACGCCGCGCCAGGCACCTCTGCGCGGCGACGTCACACGCACGCGCTTGACTGCTCCCGCGGGGTTTTATGTTGGCACAGATTGCCAGTCAAACCAGTCCTCACTGATACCGCGCTGCACTTTCCAAAAAGAACCTCTCTGATATCGGACATGCCAAAAAGATCTACAGGCAAGCCAGGCTYGCACTCAAGCCTTTCCTGGTATGGCAGGAGGAGCTCATCTTGCACGAGGAGAYTGTCACAGCATCTCTTAACGAGAGAAGTCTGCTGATTTTTTAAAGCAATTAAAATTGTATCCCCTCAAGAAGCAATTGCGTACTTATTGCGCTGTATCGCATCCTTACTTCTTCCCAGACTGCAGAAAAGAGTGTACAGAGAGAATCTTTGTAGCCTCTAAATACTTCCACCAGTATWACTTTCAAACTTTTCTGAATAAAAGGATAAATGTAATTACTCCTCAATTTTCCACTTCTGGATGAAAGTAAGTTTGAAACAATAGGAAAGGGCTAAAAAAATGGAAGAAATATTAAGCACAAGTGAACAATGGCTATTTCTCCACTAATCATCTCATGGAATTTTGAGAGAGAGAGAGATGTTAAAAGTATACTCTGGGAGTAAGAAGCATCTCTTCAGTCTTTCAGAAGAGCAGTATTTTACTGCCATGAGTTCTTGTCTCTGTTAATTATGGAGGTCTGGGTGGGGTAATCAATTTATATGAAAAAAATGGTTTTGGGTTGTTATTTTAATTATTTGAGTAATGCATACTTTAGTTTTCTTTTTAAAATATAAAGTCTAAAATCTCTGGAGTACAGACAGATAGCTCTGAATAATCCTAGAGARAACTTGACTTTATATTAATTGATCTGCTAAATCATGAAGCGGTTATTGCCTGTATATATTTAAAAATAGATAATAAGGTCTTAATCACTACTTTTAATCTTGAAGTTCTGCTTTCTTAGGTAGTAAAGAACTGTAATCCTATGTGGTTTCTGCCTTATCTCTTACCTCTGAAAGTTATTAGATTTCCTGTCAGATAAGTCTGGTTTGTTTTCTTTTTCTACCTAAAAACATACTAGAATATCAAAGAGAAGTTAGTTTTGTATAATATCTTTAGAAAACTTGTGACTATKTAAAATAATACCATTGTCCTCATAAAATCATAATAATTTCTATCTTAGGTCCTCGTTATGTGGAACATCTCAACTCTACTTGATATAAAAAACCTACTTTAATATGAATAAGACCAAACAAAATTCTAGCATAGGTAGCCAGCTAAACCAGAAAACATTTCAAGTAAAATGGTTCTCTCTCTCTACTGTGSGCACAGCTTGAAAAAAAATTCTGTATTCATTGCTGCTGCTGTTATTCATTTGTCAGCATGTATTAAATTCATGAATACAYGGCAGAAGTATTCCTGGCCCAAAATGAGTTCTCGAAACCATAATTTTATCCTGCACATTTGCTCATCATGTCTAATCCTGTCTTTGGTTCACCTGCTATTTTGACCTATCCAATGAATTCCCAGGTTATGATTTTACTAAAGTAATTTACTGACAGAAGAAGTTTCAAAACCAGTTATTTGACCTATCCAGATTAAGTGAATCTAAATTAAAGTATGAGCAATTAACATAGTATTTAAATTTTCYACCCTCCCTTATTGATTTCTTTTCCCCCTGCTTCAGTACTTTTATTAGTACTAGTTAATTTTTGTTTGTCTCAGAAGTTAATTTCTAAATTTCAAAAACCAACATAGAAGAATTTTCTGAGCTATGCTGTGAGGTCAATTTTACAACCTCATTTACAAACATCATTATCATTTCAGTCTGATTTCAGGGAAAGACTACAGACTGCAATGAAGAACAGATTATTCCATGAAGGCAAAGCCCAAATGTATACGTGATGACAGCTGCAAATAAGCCAATATATTTTCAGYCTCTGCAAAACGTTTTCTCAGCTGACTAGTGGAGTAGGAAGTTACRGGATATATATATGTATATATAATGTGAGTATGTTTTCAAAGTCATAAATAAAACATCCACGTTTCACATCACTAACAATACCACAGTATACCAGAATACTTCCTATTTGGTGTGGAGTCCATTCAATAAAAAAGGTAACCACATTTATCACGTTCAAACTAATTTATGGAATTTCATCTAAGTATTTTTAAGTGTTTCAGAAAAGTGGCTTATATCCCAGCATTTAATGGGCAAGACTACATTTTACACACTTCGAAGAGAAAAATCCTGGCTCTACTGAAGATGGTGACAAGCCTACCAAGAATGCTAAGACTTTCAAAGGAAGTTGGTATTCTTGACCCAAAAAGACACAGARACAGACAAGGAAATGACATTCTTCGATTCCTAGTCTCATCTAAAACYACTACGATACAAACAACTTACTGGCTGTGTATCATCAGCTGAACCAAGAAGACGGCCATCGCTTTGTCCCACTGAAGCACACGCTTCCATAGCACTTTTAAATTGTTAAAAAGATAGTGTTGCTACCACAGCTGTTAATTTAAAACAACAATCCATTTGAAGTTTTACTGGCACCTACAGTGCTGACAAACCTCCATCCCCCATCATCTCTTTATGAAAGGGAYTGGACAAATCAGACTGGAAACCTTTAACGGTATTAGCTCAAAATCAAAATGGAAGGGAATTTTTTCCTGATGTGTTTATTCTCACTCTCTGACACTTTTACATYAAAAATAAACTGCACATTTCCTTTCTTATACAGTACCTGGTGGATTAATGCTTTTGGAAAACTACAGTTAATCACAAAACCAGCTAATTCAGACCTAGTCCTTTTTTAAACCAGTAACTTAATTTGATCCTTTATGGGCAATCAACTGTTACCATCTTWATGGAACCACACCCATCTAAGCATCTCTGAATAAACCAAAATATTATTTTCATTGTTTTTTAATGCATGCTTTATGTTTTAGTAAGGTATGTGATTTTTCTTTAAAACGAGCTGTAGTCTGCTTCTGTAAAATCCATTAGCTCAGTGTAGTGTTATGTTGTACCAAAAGTCCATTGTCCTGAAATTAAGAATCAAAATCTACTATGCGTTACACAGTACAGGAAGTCAGTATTATTTCTAGGATGAGTAACAGAACAAAATCTTTTCCAGATTCCATAAATAACTGGGTCATCAATGGTTGGGCTTATGAACATTCTACTTAAAGTAAACTGAAGTGTGGCCTTGCTGGCATCTACTGTATTACAGAGTAAACTACTGCTGTTACAAAGATGAGGCAGCTGCACACTTTTTGCGAATTCACTCCCCATTTTACATGCAGTAACATACCAAAACACAAACCTCTCATTAAAATGCTATATGTTGGACTTTATTGTAGGATAAGGAAAACAATTCTCCTTTGCAGTTTCTAAAAACAATATGGTACACTCTGTAGAATTAACTGCCTGTTGAATTTTTGGTCTTCACCTCTGGAAAATGCCTAATATTTCTAATGTTTTCATGCGTTACAGTACTTGTGGTAAGAAATGCAAAGACACATGATCCAGACCCTTCCTTAACTAGAAAATGACTTGACCTTCAGAGTCCTACTTTAGCCTCAGACACAGAAAGCAGCAACTAAGTCCCACCCAAGCCTCTTTGCAACTTTTTGTTTAGAAATTTAGATTCCATTGATTTTTCTATGATTTTTAGGTTATGTAGGACATTAGAAGGTGGAGCTCTTGTACTCTTGGAAGTTTTCTGAAGCAACATTCAAATTGCCACCATGTGTTTGCTCTAGTGACATCTTTAGTAAAGCAACTAGTCTTCAGGAAAAGGGACCTAGAGACATAACCAACTGATGTCACTGGCTGCAGCTGCACTCAAAGCGAAGTGCTAATTTATCTCRGTTCATTGTTTCATTTATTCCGTGTTTTCCTACAAAAGTGGTATGAGATAGACTCCTTTATTTAGAAACCTCCTTCTCCTAGAAATTCATTCTACCTAATTGTTGACACTTACCAATAAAGATCAAAAAATAATCAGCTGGTTTTTAAGTTACTGTTGCAACTAATAGCAAGCTGTTGGGAAAGACGACTAGGTATAATAAAAGTCGTGCTTTCTAAATGAAGATAAAAGCATATTCATTTATTGAAAACCAATGGAGAGGAAATAAAATGGAATACTACAACATACCAAGTGTCATCACCATTAAGCTAACATTACACACAGTATCTGTGATGCTGAAATGCCTGAGTGTGGARAGCACGTTTTCTCCTAAGCATTTAGAAGTATTTTCTGTCCACTCATGTACAAAATTCTACTTGAAGTTAAGCTCTTTACATAGCATGTAAAGGAAAATTTCCCCTAGACAATATACGATACTCTGCTTTGAATTACTACAAATTTTTCAAATAATTCGCTTGTTCTCCTGTTCCGGGAATGTTCAGCTATCTTTTCATTGCACAGTCACCCTAATTCCTGGGGTGATTTTTCTCCCTGAATTCACCAAGTTTCAGCTAAAAAGCATCACTTCCCATGTTTAAGTGGTATCACTTKCTATCTTTAGGTCATTTAAACTGCTAGGAGGCAGAGGAGAAGATTTCTGAAGCTGCCGTAACCCTTGATTTTTTTATGTGTACCTGCATGTGTCACAGAACAAGAAAATTGCTTCAAGATTCAGAAATCAGCCTTTACAGTAGTAGGGATTCCGTTACAAAAAATACACAGGAAACAATCTTCCATTACTGACACATTTGGCAATTCAAAAGCACCAGGAAATTACCTCTGCTGTCAAGTAATCTGGTAGCTTTCATGTGGGGAAGGTCACAACTAGCAGAGCGCTCCAAAAGTCKTCTTTCCTGTGCTCATCTGCTTTACTTTCGTATCTTGCTCAGCAGTAGCTATTTTCACTTGTGCATCTCTTAGTTCAGTTTTCTCACGCCAAATACATTCAATAGGATGTCATCATACACAGCAGCTTCTGATCGGAGTCAAAACCCTTAAATTTACTGCTCCAATCATTTTTGTGTCACACATATCCACCCTGCTACTCATTCCAAATCAGCTGGACTCCCTCCCCCTCACTAAAATCCACTCGTTTCTTAGGCATTGCTTTAGAGGAAGAAGCTATAAAACCTCTGAGCCCGTGCAATTTCTCCACTCCTACAGTTCTTTCACATCATCGCTCTCTGAATAGTTTGGATACTAGTAGGTCAAATTTCTCTTGCCCTGTCAGAAGACCTGCTAATTTTCCTAAAGGGAAGAAAGAGGAAGATAAAAATGATTCTCTAAACAAGTATTTTATAGTCTTACCAAAAAATGGTGAGAATGGACCTGAGTTGCCAAACTTTAGATGCTCTATTGCTTTTAATACCACAGCCAAACTTCTTGGAACTTGACTTCAAAATGCAGATTTGTATATCTGGAAAGTGGGTGCCAAAAGGGGTAACATGGGAGTCTAGTCACTGTTTTTCTGCTTACTAGTTTTGGGTTCTTATGGATCTTATGTCTATCTAAACAAGCAGACAGTAATTCAAGTACTCTCTAACTCATTGTGGAAGTTCAGACAAACAATTTACTATAACCTTCCACTTCCCAGCTTTCCAAATCTGTAAAGCATGGCATAAAACTACTGCATGAAGGTGTCACGAGGGTAGCTGCACAAACAAAGGATTTGTGGAACGTGTAATAAAGCCTATTTTCATCTGTAGTAATGCTTCTCTTCCCCATTGTTTTTTAAACCTGGCCTTAAAAACAGTAACTTAGAGCTAAGTATTTGCTTTCCAGGGTGGGAAAATACCAACTTAAAATAATACAAGAAACTTATTTTGGTCCAGAACTTCAGCTATTAAAAGCTGCCGATTTTGCGGTACCCTTCACCTGCTCTTGCCTGAGTGCCTTTCAGTGACCTATCTGAATGGTTGGGCTGCATACCTCAAGACGACGTTGCACATTATCCACAACCCACAGGAGAACTGCCTTTGCTCTGGAAATAGCACGCTCATTTTTCCTTCCAGTGCACTTTTCACTACATAATTACTCTCATTCCAAAAATCATAAATAGATGGCCAACGAGACTGGACTTGTCCTCCAGCACGCACACAAGTTCTTAGTGTGAACTAAGAACCTGATACAGAAAGTCACGTTTCATGGTTAGTCTCACATTGGATGGGCCAGGGAGGTTGATGTGGCCAGGTCAGAAGACACTGGCAGCCAATGCAATGAGTCGTAAGACCAAGAAAACGAGCAACACAAATGCTGATACAATCTTATTTCTGTTCTGTGATTAGACACCTTTATGAAAAAATCCTGTAGAGGTTAACAGATGACAACCTTTTAACAGAATGGTTAAACAACACCTAAAAAAATCTGCTGGTTAACTGCAGATTAGTTACAGATGCTAATATTGTATTTCATATGTACATATTTATAAAGTAAACTAACTACAGGTATATAACTTATGAAAGCCATCATCTTATAGCCCACAACATCTTAAAACAATTTCCACTTTAGACCTGGTTTTGAGAAGAAAAACAAGAGGATGTCAAGTCCTTTTGCCCATTAATCCCTCCTCAGAAGATAAACCACCAAGCATTATTTTTAACGGCCTGTTCTGTTATTTCACATCCAGTCACTGCTCTAATTGTAGGCAGGAATGAAGCACTGAGCTGTGGAGCTTAAATGTATTCAGGAACTTATTTTCAAAAAGTCACACAGAAAAATGTAATCTGTCCTTTGCCTTCCGGTTTTGTAAAATCACAGTCATAATGCTGACTATCAGCATTAAGTAGTCCCCATGAGATCATGGAATGATGATCTTAGAAAATTTGARTATTATGGTTACATTTGACTTTCACATCGATCTTATTAGACTTKCAGAACAAGCAACGTGACCATGAATTAGCACGAAATTCAGAGCAGTTCTCTCACCCCCAGAGTGCTTCGTTCATGGTATGTGCCACGCGCTAGCCATGTACAGCGCTGAGTCTCTCCAGCTCCTAAGCGTATCAGCCAGGAGACCCCAGCAGATCCCGTCTGACAGACTGACTGCAGCGCACACTGCCTGAGCTCAGCACACACCGCAGCGGTCACGTCTGCAGTGCTGTAATTCAGCTTGGTTGCTAAGCATCACTACTACAAGAGTATCAAGAGCAAAGTTATTTTTCCTCAAGTCATAGAACAGCAATTCCCAAGTTCATCTTGAAGCACGTGCCTTCACCTGTATTCAGTGCCTGCCATGTTAGTAACAGACTAGTACTGCTTGTGAATGAGGCTAATGGAAAAAACAGAAACAGAAAAGCACATACGGCAGCCTGCATTTATTGCTTAGGAAGACTGTCAGTCTGGCCCTACCAGAGGGCCAGGCCCCGGCAGAGGTCAGTTTCTGATAAAACCGTAGAAGATAGGAGAGTTAATGACTCGCATCTGCAATTTTAAATTATTCAGTTACCACTTGAGTACTAACCACAGGCACAATAAACAGCAGCTAATACGAGTCATGCATGTTTCATAAAGGGAAACTGTACCCTCTGGAGTATATTACATTTATCTCTGAAAAGAGCRACAGTGTTTTCAGAATCATTTAAGACCATTTTTTCCTGCTATTGCTTTAACTTTCTGCAGTAAAACGTCCCATTGATTTGAATAGGATTTTTATTCAGGTACAGGAGACAGATTGCAATCTATTACAAAGTATTTACTTTTAAAGTTGTAAGTACAGGGGAAAACATTTTACAAATGGGTTGGCTCCGTTTCCCTGTGGCTTACGTAACTCTCCTTTGCATGGGCTGCAGATCAACAGCTRTAGCCTCATGCGCTTCATATTCTGCTGGGACATGCAGAAGACTGAGCACTACCCAAAAGCCAGACACGCTCATGAAGAACAGGGCAGTGGTCACCAGTATTATAGTGACTTTGCACACTGCAATGAAACTCTAGTCTTGTTGGATGCCTGGGAACAGTCGGACACTCATCAAATGTTTGCACCTTTCAGCAGGGAGCTTCTTGTGTTGTCTGCAGAGATTGAACATGACCAAAGTACCTTTTCCCACTTTTTGGAAAGTGGAAATACTGAACAGAAACCCAGAAAAGGGAAGAAAATAGGAAGTACTGAAAAGTGCAYAACTAAGTACAATTTTAGGTAACCCACTGGCAGCTAGCAATCTTAGAAGTCTGGGTCCCTCATATACCATAGTCAGTCATTACCTTCTTTAAATCAGTTATGACTGAGAAAACCTGAACCAACCTCACTACAATTGCTATTTAGTTAGCCCGGAGAACTTTCTGCTGAGCTTACCTGCAGTGAAGTCTCTGCTGTTACTGTTGGCAGTATTATTAAAAGCAAAGCTTGTGAGACAGAGAATAGCAAAGCAAACAAGCAGGATTAAAAGATAAACCCCAAACATCCACAGAAGTGCTTGGCAGGAAATAAGAGTCCGCTAAAGCATAATCTAAGGAGAAAAGAAAACTTCACTTTAAATAAGTGCATCGTGAACACCTCTGATAGATGGAGAGAGGCACCGCTGGAGTATAGCCACAGGCTGTTAAGTCCAGACTTGTTCTTATCTGGACCTGGCAAAGTCAGTATTTTCATAACTCTGCTACACTGAGACTGCAGCTCACTGAGCTGTTAGCCATTTCCTTACGCTTCTTACCTTTTTCTCCTACAGTTGGTTCCCTATCCTTGACTTGGGAAGATAGTACCATGTACCATTGTTCTGCCAGCAGAATACTTGTTCCTCTAAGGAATTAATGGTACTACTCTATATAAAAACGTCCCTACTGAACCAATACAGCTGCTCTTTTAACTCCRTTACAGAGCAGTCATCCAGGAAGAGAAGACTTCTGAGGCAGGAGAWCTCATGTCCCTCCAGAAATGCTACCTTTTCTCCAGCTGTGGAGCTGTGACCCCTCAGGGTCCAAGCCATTAAAAARTGCCCAACTATCACAGGATCTGTCATCCGATTACTGCACTCTGTCTTCAAAAGAGCTCTTTCATTCACAAAGATATTAGCAGGGAGTTAAACTGCCATCATTTTTTCTCTGCTATCTCTTGGATAGTGGTTTCATCTCTTCCACTTAATAAGGTTAAAGAAGTAGAGATTGTCAGTGAAGTCACAGTAAATTAAAAGTGAAASTTCTCCCTCATTGCTATTCCAGAGTTTCTGCCAGATTCACCATCTTCTCCTCGAGGTTTCACTTCAAATGAATGACACTCAATTTTTAGAGAAATAGTAGTGTTTCATGCACACTTAAAACCCTCATCCTAACCTTTCCCTCAAAARAATGTGTACAAATACCCGTGAAAGAGCCCACAATAATTTTGATAAAGAAACGTGCTGCTTTTACAGTAAGATCTTCAAAGACTCCAGCAAGTGACATTATTCTGCAAGCCCCTCTCACTAGTTTTCCTACCTGATACTTCTTCATGGAAGAATGCRTGTCGCCTTTCAAGATAGCCATTTCTAACTTTGGCAGGTTGTCAGAGAAACACCAACAAGGTCCCTGTTTTTAGCCTATTCATGTGATTATCCATGCATTTGTCCAAAACTAAGGCCCCTATAACAGCAATACCACAGGACTGGGAGATGTAAAATACCCATCTGCCAGTACATTTAATCTCTTCACTTTCCCAGCTCTACTCATCAGATTCTCATGTAAACGAGAGGTTCACGGGGGACAACATTACAGAAGCAGCAAACTGCCTTTTCCCTTACTCAAACCATAAAGACAGAGGAATCTACATGGAAATCAACACATGGATTTAGAGTTGATAATTAAGTGACAGTTGAACTCCTCCTCTCCTCAAAAGGTACATATCTCCCTTCAAAGTTTCATGAAACTCCAGCTGGTTTTAAATTCTTTACATGTAAATAAAATGTACACGTGTCCCACATGTTTCAGTTGGAAGTGGTCAGTCTAYACAATGAAACAATGACAGAAGAGAATTTGTTCACATGTGGCTTGTTTTGCCCTTCTGAAGAGCTGAAAAACCTGTTTACTGGTTTTGAAGTTTGGAAACAACATCTAGTATAGTAAACCATTATTTACTGTAGTGATCAGTCAACTTAGATTACTGCCTAAAGAGATGAAACAGTTCTGTTCTCACTATGCCCACAAAAAATCTGAAGTAGTTTTTAACATATGTTCTGACAACTCAGCGTATTTTTTAAAAGGTAAAGATAACTATCAAGTCTGCATAAAATCATCTGTGATCATGATGCTATCACAGTATTGTGCGGAAATAAAACCTGGCATAAGAGATGTGATTATCACATAAGAGATGTGATTAATGCTTATTAGCAGAACAGGACAGACACACTACTACTGCCATAACAATGAAAAGAAAAATCAAAATTGCCATAGGTTAAATGTGTGAAAGAAATTCATGAAACTAAGAAATGGTTTAATGCTATAAGCAGTAAAAGAAGAAAAATGTACACAGCTAGAAATGGAGATTAAAGATAATCTAACCAGAGCTCAAATTAAATTAAAATATCACCTTTTTAAAATAACGGTAAGGTGGAATACGAGTGCAAAGGCAGACAGGAGTGGGGAGACCACAGAAGGAAGCTACTACAACCAAATTTGAAACAATGTGCAYAGAGGTATTATGCAACCCTTGAAGGCAAAATAATCTGAGTCCATGAACCTGGAAGAACCGATACATGCTTTTGCATATCCAGTAATAAGTACTGTAATAAATGTTTCAAAAAGGAGGATTTTTTATTTTTTTTACTCTAAGTAGTAAATTAAAAAGATCTAGAAAGGGTTTGGGTAATTAGTTTTATCTCAAATGTACGGAAGACTATAGTGGGAATTTTGGATTATAAAATAATTAAAGATACAGTTGTAAGAGGAATGTTTTATAAAATGCAACACTTGGTAAGCAAAAATACATCAGTTTGGACTAACTAAGCATCTCTCAAAGAAAAATTTCCCCAATTAAAGAAGAGAAGGCAGATATTACCCGTGGTTTGATACCACCACTTTTTGTCTTTTTGGCAGTCAGTTGGATGCCCTTGAGGAGAGCGAGATCTCAGCTACACAGATTAATCGGTGGCAAACCATGACCCAGCGGTGTCATAAAATATGACTCAATGGCATCATACATTATGATGCCCTAGGATTCCTCAATTAATGCACTTCCAATAAACACTGGGAAGGAGCAGATATTTTCAGCTATGTTAATGTTTTCATTTATCGTTAAAACCTTATCCAGAATTCTCTGTGCAATTCTAGACATTTAACTACAAGGAAAAAAAATGAATTTGAAATAAAAGCTTGTGCCAAGAAGGATCACTACAATAATAAAGAATTTAATTGCGGAGAAACCAAATAATTTCTGATTAATTTAACCCACAATTTGTCCATTCTTCAAAATGTTTTAATGGACATGAAATTAAATCAGCCTCTAAACAGTAAAAGCAGCACCTCATTTTTGTTAAGTACAAAATTCTCACCTCTAACTTCATTCCTTCCAAGTAGGCACCACACACCACCACCTCGTACTGCTCATTGCAAAAAATTTGCTACAACCATTTTCCTAATTTCAAAGTCAGACCTTCTCACAAAAAGTGTAAACAAAATGCTGTCCTTTATTCTCCAAGTATCCCTACATCAAAAGCAAGCAGACTGCTAAGACTCCGATTAAACTTTAAGAGTTCTTACCATCTATTTTACAACTCACATGCCTTAAAAAAAAAATCATATATCAAGTCTACTGCTAATTATGACCCATAGCCATAATTTTTTTCCCTTCTGTCCAACGTAAACCTTGCAATATCCATTATCATTGTAAATTATTTACAGCAGAGCTGCTGAATGCAAAAGCTGGGCTTATTGGAAATTCTGTTGGTACACAAAATAGCTTTACAATACATTACACCTTCCTAGTTCTATTAGACTTATTACTTCATATTTCAAGCAGAAGTAAATATTCCCCTTGTGGAAAAATACTGTCTATTTCTGTAAGACTTAATGACATAAGGTAAATTGTGCTGTTGGTTCGAGTTAGACATGCAATACACTTCAATAATGTGCTATTTCCTTTTGTATATGATGCAATCCTAAAGGTAACATGATTAGAAAACCCATTTGTGTTTGAAATTTCCTTTGATTGTTTTAAAGGCTATTACTCACATCAACATTGTACTATTTTTCCCTCATCAATTTCCATTATCGGTTTGATTCAGAGTAATGCTTTCCCAGTAGGTTTCCCAAACAGATTTTAAGTGAATATAGTGCTCTGATTAAAAAAGCAAAGCAAACAAAAGCCTACTGATTCAATACATTCTGAAAGACAGTTAACAAGAATAGTAAGAATTAAGTATTGCATTCAAAGATCCTTGTTTCACATTTTCATTAGAATACATATTCTTTCCTCAAAAAAGGAGAATGCCGCTACATGTAAAGACTTCTCAAATCTTTACACTAAATTAAATTTTCCTACGAATTTTCTGTTTTATTAGAAACTCTACAAACAGGAAGACTTATCCAATCTCACCCAGTCTTTCCTTTCCACTGCTCATTTACCAACATTTATAGCARAGAACGTTTGTTTGGCTTTCATAAATCTAATGTTCTCTTGTTATAAAAAGAAAGCACGGTACTGGATAAACATACAAATAAGGACCGTTGCTAACTAATGGACAAGTCAGATTTCCAAGAAACCTGGGGAAGAACCACAAAGTGACTATCCCTGCATGTATTACTGGTTGTTCTCCTACAAGCTGGTGGAATTGAGACAGGAGAAGCAGAAACTCCAGAAAGCAAACACTGGCAATGAACCCTTGAAGCAGGTCCCTGATCTAAGTGCAGTCAATAAGCTAGACGAACTGAGGGCGCTCTGAAGAGAAATTATTTTCCTGCCAGCACCTCCACTAACTGTTTAACCCACAAAGGTTAACAGAGTCTCTGCTGCTTTAAAAAAGTCAGTTCAGAAATAGTTCTTCATTTTTCCTTCTTTTTTTTTTCAAGTACTAATTACTATTCAAGACAAGATTTCAAGATAACAATATGTTAACAAGAGATGTTTACTATTTTTCATACTCTCTCTCCAGTGATGAATTTTGCCTAGCAGATTTTCTTCCAAGTTTATTCTGACCAGAATTAACTTCCTCCGTTTATTCATGCATTTTTCACTCCAGGTCACAAAGCAGAAAGGAATAAGGAACTTAAACATTACAGAATGCCTTAATACACAGGCAAGCAAAATGTGTGTTGTTGGCATATCGCTGCCTATTTGTTACTTGAAGAACTAACAGTATAAAGTCAAGAATATAACGCAGATGCTCTCCTAAGCATATCCAGGCAAAGTTGATTACCGAAGTCATAATAAAAGAAACCAACTCTGACAAACAGTTGTCAGAAATGCTGTAGACAGGGTTGATCCCCCTCTGGGCAAGGTTTACAGTCTCCTGTCTACATCAGAAAAAACACCTGTCATGGGCCAGAACAAGGCGCAGCCTGATTCTGTGCCCTGTTCCTGTTACTAGCCAGAAGATGATGCCTAGGAAAGTTATAAATGTATGGCAAGTACTTATGATACCTCCCCAAATCCCATACCAAATACCAGCCATCCAGCCATTTTCAGCTAAGCAACTGTCTGAAGCTATCATTCACTCATCCACTAGAGGAAGGAAAAAAAAAACCCACCACACCAAAAAAAACACACAACAAAAAAACAACGAACCACAAAAACCCCACCACAACCAACTATTTTTTTAAATCATGACAACTGAAAATACATGTGCATGTGTGTAGAATTAGAATAAACTCTTCGAGTCTCTTAGGAAATTACTTCAAAACACTTACTACCAACTTGGCCACTTTGCAGCACAAGGAGGCCAGTTTGAACTTCCCAAAAGCYGTAGTTCTCCAGGAACCAACTGTTCTCAGATTTCCACAGTACAACACACTGGAGCCAACTTAACAGTACTTGCTTATGGTGTGYATCACATTAGAATCTTATGCAGTCTCTCCTCCTGCCTGTTCAGGGTTGCTTTCTACCCATTTGATATTAGCAGAGAATCATGATTTCCATATAAATTTGACCTGGAAAAAGTACCGTATGTAGATGGTGTTAAGGTCAATAGAAAAATAGTAATTCACTCTGAAACTACTTCATGCACTGCTTTGTTGGGACATGTAGCTCACTTCTGCAGCATCAAGAGACTTCAAAAGTTTGATTATAGTTTTGGTAACCATCTTTCAAACCTACTAAACTGAGAAGATTGCTCTGGACTGCTTCATGTTTACCTGCTCCTAGTGAGAGTTTTCTGTACCTGGCTGCTACAGGGTGAGTTCCACTTCAACACTGCAGAAGCAGTTAATCAAGTCACGTACAGAGTCTGAAGAACTAACGCTTCTTCCTGGAGGACCATTAACATGTGGAAAGGAAAAACCAAACTGATACGCTAATAGTGTGAAAGTGGCACACCCCTAATTATATCGTCAAGAAGAATTTAGTCACTAATRTGACTGGAAGTCAAAGTGACGTAGTCCTTTATCACACGCAGATGCGCTTCTGAGTTTCACGAGAATAGTCTCCTGTTAGAAGTCAGTTTAACCTAAATTCCTTTTTCCAACTTTATCCTTTGCTAACTGGAAACACACAAGAGTAAATACAGCCTCCAAGCCTAATACAATATTCTGAAAGGATTAATGAAAATCTATCTGAGCAAACATAATATTGTTATATGTTTCTCAAGAAGGCTGAAGGATTATTAAGTGCTCTCTGATTTTCTGACTAGAGAAGCAAGCAAGCTACTTTGGGACACATCTCAGCCTACATTAGTGGGATTTTTATACATTTGCCTCATCAACTGGATTATCAGAAAGAATGAAGTCATTTGGAGAGACAGATTTATTTTTTAAGGTGCTGCAACAGCAAAACCAACAAAATCTAAAGAAAATTTAACTTATAAAAGCTGAAAAGATTTTATACATATGAACAATTGGCAATATGCAGTAATCCGTAATTACTGGAGGGGCTCTAGACCCATCTGGTTTTTCCTAAGATTAAGTGAAAAATACAGCAGAAGTTTGCTTTCTTGTTGTTGTTGTTTTGGATGGAAGATAACATTTCTGCCTTAGAAAAAAATGACCCCAATATATCAAAATCACAAAAATGCCACTGAATGTAGCGCTCATCCGTTGATTTATAAAATATTAATAGTTATGAATAAAGGTAATTAAAATTACCTACTCTTGAACTCTGTTTTCCATATTCAGCTACTTCCTATGCTTGATGGAATTTGAGGTATAACCCAAAATATGAGCTTTGGGAACGAACAAGTAAACTATTTCATGGGATGAGAGGAAACTCATTTCCTTTAAGGAACACCGAATGGACAGCCATTGGAGAAAATCCATTAACCACTTTTTAAAAGAATAAATCCACTTTGTAAGTACAACACGTAAATATGAACTGTTAACTGTTAAATGTTCACCAATTCATTTATAATGGATTCTTCTGTTATATTATCTATTTTTATTATCTTATGTCTTTAAAATTRAAAAGGGGGGAGGGGGGAGGGAAACGCAGGCAGGAATCTCAACCTTCCTTTATGCTTTAAATGGTCTGTGCAGAAGTAGAAGCAAACCCATACTCTTACAGCACAAGAGAACAGGAGGGTGCTCAGGCTACATTAAAGATGCTTCTCGTCATGGCACTGTCAGACCAGTTAAAATGAAGATGATGTTAATGATAGCCCAGCATCAGTGCAGGTGGGAGGGCAAACGGGAGCTGGAAGACAGCTGACCAACACAGGCATCTTCCAGAAGTTGTGCACAAGCAGAGGATACTTCTAGACTGGAGCAGTTTTGGGTCACGAGGCCTGGCCACTGATAACACAGCTGCTAAATAGACTGAATTTCGAGAAAGCCCTGTGGTCATAAAATGCCACGAAGCTGTACAATTTTACTGCAAGAATCTTTTTTTGCAGACCCCCCGTTCAGTTTGTTCACTTACCCATCTCCACCSTATCACATCCTGAGATTTAAGCAATGGGTAACACCTTCCCGTACTTGGTTTCTCCATCGGCTGCCTACCGCAAGGAACTGCAGCAAGTCTGTAGTGGCAGACGGTCATACTGAAGATGCAACTAAGGCATCTGCAGTGGATGAGCATATTCTACTTCTGTATTTTAAAGGGAAGGGCACTAACCCAACCAATCTGGCAGTTGTTGTTCATCACTATGAGAGAAGTCACCAGTAATGATTTAATATCTTTATCATCAGTTTTACAGGAAGCGATACTACTAAAGTCTCAAAGACAACAGCATACCTTACTCTTACAAAAAGGCATTCAAAAATTAAATTTCATTTTCAAAATATTTTTTAAAGATAGCATGCATTTTTGTTTCATACATCATTTCAGTTAAATTTTAATTGAGATACAGTTAAGAAAACATCTGTTTTGGAAAAAAAAGTTATCTTTTTTGTCCAAAGATTTCATGCTAATTTCAACTAATTCTTATTCGAATCAACACACTGAACTAAATTAAACATAGTTCTGCTGTGGCAGAAATCTTCTCAGAACAAAAACGGGCACCAGAATGGTTTGTGGAGAAGATTATTCCTAGGTCTGTATGAACATTTCAGATTGCATCTGTAAAAATGAATATATCATATTCCACTATAGTATTAATAATAATCAGAATTTTTTAAAGTATAAACACTGGCACAAGACCAAATCAATACAAACTGCTCACTAATAATTTAAATAAGAAATTAAGTTTCTAGTCATATGAGAAGTGAATTTCTGAAACAGCCTCTCAAGCAGGGCAGCTGAGACATCATCATCTAAAATTAAAATTATGAAGGGGACTCTGACTGTGTATATGAATTGCTACAAAGAAAAATAAAGTGTGCAATCATCAATTTCACTAGTGATCTGTGCTCCTGCAAAGTCTTTTGATAGGAAAATAATTCACTTTATCTTTGTACCATATGTATATTATGTTAATCCAAATCACCAAGGGCTTCCACTGGACGCGTGCAGGATCCAGGCAGAATTAGATCTCTACCACCCATAGCCACTAATGTCCATGACAGATCATTTCATTGTTGACTTTTCATCCTTGAAAAAAACCTATTCTGCCCACTGGCTTTCCACCAGGCATTTAAGCTTACTGTAGGAGGCTGGAAAGTTACCACATAGGGGTGGGTGCAGCATAGATCAGCGGATACTTCTGGTCACACTTCATTGCGCACAGTTTTACAAGATCAGAACTGATTGCTCCTACGTAGAATACATTTTTTTAGGGTTTTTTTTCAACATTTTGTTTACTAGTAAGTTTTTCAGCTTAGCTTTTCTGCAAGCTCATTTAGGATTTTGTTCTTTCCCCTTTTATAGCAGGTCCAAAAAAAGGCAACTGCTCTTTTTTTGGTGTTTTGTTGTATGCTTATTCTCACCTCTTTTTAATATGTCTAAAATTTATGACTGCTAGGTAACTTTCCCTGATACAAAGCAAAATTCTAGTGACCCATATAATTTGGAATTTAAATTAATTTATTTTTGTTACCATTCATTCCTAGTATGACCATCACTGCTCACTGCAATTTAACACATACTGCACACTTTAATATAGTGTCCTGGTTTCGGCTGGGACAGAGTTAATTTTCTTCCTGAAGCAATGGGCTCTAGGATTCTTTGAACAAATAACCATACTGAATGTTCTGTTCAAGTGACTGACTTTTCCTATTTTTTCTTGGTCACACAGGGTACCACATGTGAAAAGACTGACTGAAGACTGTCCTTGGACTCCTGAAGCTTACAAGATGCAGCATTAAAATAGATGATGCTTGGAACTTGTTGGTTTCTTTTCAAACCCATTGCCAAGCTATAAAATATAAAGTATAAACATTTGCATTGAGCAGTTTTTCACTTTTTAAAAACGGGAACATGATTATGTGCACATTTACTAAACTTTATGAAAGATTCCTCAGTGCCGCAGGGAAAAGCTGCTCGGTTCTCGGGGTTTGAAGTCCAATCAGAATTGGAGCGGTCTATTGACATAATTAACTGGATTCGGTGAACTATACCTTCAGGATCAGTATCTGCATCAAAACAGCTAAACCACAGTATTCAACATTTACCAAATGTTAATACCTATAATCTTCTAAATACTCATCTATAACTAATCCCAAGAAGTCCTAATCACACACACAGAGCTACATGCACAACCCCCTCACCATGAAGCGTGAGCTACAAGCTTACACCTCCCCCTCTTCTGGGAGTTCTACACCCACCTCTCCAGCATTTGGGGGTAATCCATTTACATGCAGTGTTTGCACCCACACTCAGCAGAGATTTTCATCCGGCCACTTTACTTCGCCAAGGCTGGAGGGGAGCAGGAAAGGTGCCCTACAAGCACCCCTACACCTTAGTACGAGAGATTTTTTCTGAAGATTATAATGAAAAAATTTCCTGTTGGTTTCAGGTAGATAGTATTTTATCCCTCACGCCCTCATATTTTTCATTCCTGTATGAAATTAGAAAGGTAAACAAGAACTGACATTGTTTTAACCACTATTGTCCATTTATTTCATTTGGAATTGCTATGTGCAGCGTTATCTTTGCAACTTGACATTATTTATCCAGATTTGAAGATCTGAGTATCAACACAAACTTGATTATGTACTATTCTGGTGACAAGGACTGTTGAAATTCATGCCAGAATAARACCTATCATAAGGAATGCAGCCAAGAACAAGCTGGCTGTGGTCATTTACATTCCCACCCTACACACATTACTGGAGAAACCATACAAGCCTGAGAGGTGGTGGAGATGTCAAGGAAGTTCATAGTCCCATGAAGGATCCTTAGTGGTTGCTGGGTTTTTTGCCTGACAGTCCCTTTCTGTTGCTGACGCAGCCCGCGAGACCTGCAGTGTAACACCCGACCCCAAATTTTTATTTTGGACGGAATGGCTACCATGAGCCATSCCTTGTGTAAAAACTACACCACCCTGCTCTTGCCTGCCTTTCCAAATGCAAGATACTGYCTTTCTCAGTGCAAAAAGTCCTTCTGTTTTAATTGAAGGGGGGAGGGATGTAGCTTTTAATTTATCCCCTATCTCCCATCCCAGCAGTAGTTTGACATTTCCCACATTTCCCCAGAGCTGAACTGGCTGACAGCACGAACACGCAAAAACCCCACCACAGACCAACTTACTCCCAGTCAAAGAAATGGCAGACTTCCATCTACCTCTGCCACGACTTAAATGATGTTTGACTGGAAGTTAATGAGTAGTTAGAAGTAAAATACACCTGTCCAAACGGGTAGCCTTTACTAAGACTAACCTGTCTACTACACAGAATCAGGCACAGAATGACTGTCTATGGCTTCCCTACAAAAATTTTTTTCATGTATTTTTTTACCACAGAGGACTTCAGAGCAGCCCTAGACTACAGATGCTGGCAGTCAAGAGCTGACTTCCGTGGAAGAAGAGTTTGAAGATCTTGAAAACTATTACAATTCTCAGGGTGGGAGGTGATGTAAAAAGTAGCCCTCATGTCTGAATTCTGACACCTGTCCTAAACCTTGATCCATTTCTTAAGTCTTGATCTTTGGTGTTGCCAGGGTAACAGAAGACTGCAGTAATCAATTACACACAATAAAAGACTTCACCAACAACTGAAAGTATCTAGCCTATGTTCRTATATAACCAGTTCAGACATTAGCAAAATTATTAGCTATTTAGTAAACTGCAAGTAATTAATCCATAGTCTCAGACAAGTTCACATCAGAGAGTTAACTTCACTGAATCAAATATGCAGAGTCTTCCAATTAACTTCCAAAAGCTTTAAATCAGATCCTCATGTGGCAGGAGAGCTATAGTCTGAATTAGGTTTTTCCTTACCCATTTCCACCATCCCCTTGGAATGAAATTTCAAACACAGAAAATAGTTTGGCTGTGTGGTACAATTTTCTCTGTTATTTAAGTTGTATTTAAGAATTTGACATTTGAGAAGTTATTTTATTAACATAATTTCATTATTATGTTCTGGAAAAAAACTTTGAAATAAAATGGAAGTTCCGTGTCTACTAAACATGCAACAGACCAGCTAAGTTTTTTTTCAAATCTGGCTTTCTATAATGCAGATTAAAGTCAAAATATCATAGAGACAAATCATACTTTTTGGTCAATTCTTGAAAGAATGTAAAAATCAAACACAATAAAGAAAAAAAAAAAGAACCCACAAATACAGTAAGTAGAGCTCCTATAGAGTCTCATTAGTCAGACTTCAAAGTTGTTTTTCTTTTTTTCCATTCTTCTACAAACTTTCAGGTGCTTACCTTACACATTAACGTGTCTGGGCTACTAAGTATGAATTCATGKTAATCTATAAAGACTATGATCTTCCACTGTTTAATTTTCTTTCATGTAAAAGCATCTCCTTAGCCTATACTGCATTCTAATGTAATAATCTGATACAGTATGTAGGTATCAGAACACTCATCAGTCCTAGCATTTCAGAGTAAGGTACAATAGCTATTTTGCGTTGAAGGGGTATCTGCAATCAGCTCTACCTTTGATAAGCAGGAAAGGTAAAGATGGCCAAGCCTACTAAGATCTGTTCTAGCCCATTAACCATAAAATAGGGATTAGGGTGGTGGAAGTCTATGCCTAACTCAACAGTTGCTATGTATTCTGCTGTCTAGAAACGATTTTCTTTCCRTTTTATTGAAACAGATTTTTAACCAGGCTTTAATTAGAGTGTTTKCAGCTGATGCACCCTTTTTTCTTCTGAAAAGTCAGTTTATTGACGGTATTTCTGAAAAGAAACTAGGCAGTCTTTTCAAACTTAAAGAATATGCTCTTTTAATGGGGTTGGGAGGAAGTCCTTGGACTGAGCCAGCTAGGCCACTCAAACTCTTAAATTGGCTGGAAATAACAACACATTTCAGCTACACTTCTCGGCAATGTCCTACCATTTGTTCATACAGACTTCTTTTTCAAAAGGCAAGCTGAAAAGTATCAAGAAGTACCTCTGCTGGTCTGAATATACAGAATTCTTCTGACTATTATTAGCACCTAATGCACATATATAAACAAAACAGCAACCACCTGGAACATTACTAGAATGAAAAGAGGGATTTTTTTTTCTATGTGACTTTTGAAAGAAAATACAACAAAAGATTATATTTCTTATATTGATGTGAATTAAAAATAGTAGCTACATCAAAACACAAATACTGAAAAAGAGTATTCAAGGACAGTTTTTACTGAGAAATTAGCACAAAAATCAAAGCTACTACAGCAGTGAAATCTACATAAAGACAGACCTCAAAACTGTTTGACATATTATACTAAATTAAAACATCTGTGGCCATGAGCCTGCAATTTCATACATTTGGACAGATTACTGTACTTGTGTGAAATGCAATCAACTTACTTTTAAAGACTTTGCTGTGGTTCACAGATGCTAAAGCAATCATAATTAACATCTGAGTTACCATTCCTTACACACCAAGTTTGTATCAAAATCAGTGATTTTAAGAATTCAAGGTCAGGCCTTCAAACACTGAAATCTCTTGTCACTGAATATGTAGCAATGATTAAACTACAATGATTAAACATCTGGTTAGACTAAAATATAGTTGTTCAAGGAGTCTAAGAAAAAACAGCTACTTGAGGGGTGGAAAAAAATAGAACTGATTGCAGGTTTGTTAACCTGAGGCAGTAATTTGACTGCTTATCACTGCTGCATCATCGCATCTTTATATGTTGAATAAAGCAAACACTAGATTACTGCTTTAATCAGCATCATAAAACATGATGTTTCTCTCTGCTTCCTAACAGCTGGTTTAAGAGGAATAAAAGGTTTATTTGATGGGTAAGTTGGAAGATCTCCAAGGGCCCTCTAAGCTGCTGCATTTCTACTGTTGGACTTTCAAAGCAAGTTGAGCCTTTACAAATACTGTTAGCTTATTTAGAGCATGAAGTTTTCTACAAAAAAAAAGTCAAGATAAATTTGCTACCTCCAACACAAGAATCTACTCACTCACCCTTTAACCTAATAAAGTCAATTAGATCTTGTTGTGCCATCAATAAGGAAAAAACATTACTTCCTTTAGATACATCAACTGAAAATCTAATTCCGTAAAACAAGTAATATTGCACTACCTACAAATCATGCTGCTAAATTGTGAAGTTTCACAATTATACTTCCAAATTAAATCATTTTCACAAAAAAATCSTTCTACCTCTCGTTTTTCTTTCCCCGTGCTGTGGAAGAGACCCATACAAGCAGAGCAAACTGACCAAGCCTGTATGTAAGGGAATCTCTATGACACGGATGTGAAAAAGAACCTCCTTGTATAGCACTGATTGCAGTATAGGACCCAAGAAACTGTATGCTAGATAGAAGCTCCTTCTGTCCACCTATTGCTAATCCTACTGAAATCTGTGTTATTGCGATGTTGAGCACCTACAAAAATCACAGAGTACATAGCACACACACACACCCCCCTCAASCAATCACGCACAAAGAAAGTAGTGTTAAGAAAAATAAGTTCTCTCTGGTATTTTTTTATAGTATACCTAGAATTACCTCAAATTATTAAAATAATAATAATGAGATAATTCAGCTGAAGATGTCTCTAAGGTTTGCTCTACTTTTCTTATCAAAGTCTGAAACAGAACAAACAAGCAGCCCAACTAGATACCTACCGATTCTGTCTAGTGACGACAGTTGCTAGAAAACTGAGCATCTCTCCTAATGTCACATTATTTTATGTCATGCAAATTTCACTGTGACATGCATCTTTAACATGGCTGCGTAAAACAGTTCTAAAAGTTGTATTTACGGTTGTGGTGAGGCTTCCTCTAGTGTAAATGCTCCACACAGTCATACATTTGCTTCCTGATGCCCTCAGTTTGAAGATTCAGCTCCTCTTTGGTGACTCTGCCCTCGTACTGCCAGAGTTAATTCTCCTCTTGGGGAAATGGAATTATTGTTACTCTACACATTATCTTAGTTATTGGACAAATACAACTGATAAATTAAAAAAAAAAACACCTCAGCCACCTGGTCATTTCAGCTTGACTTACATAGTCACAGATGAGGAGGGAAAGATAAAGTACAACCCACCGGATTTTGATATTTAAAATGTGCAATTTGCAAAATGGTCATTTGATACATTGGTAAGTGTTTTCTTAACAGTAAGGAAATAACTTTCAAGTAGAAAACCAACCTTCAAGGGTACATTAGACTTGGGCACATGTGTCATGCAATAGTGCAAAGATTTCTTATTCTGCTGCAGAAGTTAACAAGACAGTCGTAATTAAATTAAATTAAAACAGCCTCCCAGAAATCCCTAAATTGTGCCTGGGAGCTCTCCAGTCCCACCAGGATTAGGCGAGCACAGAACTGTTTTAAGGATCTCTCTATTCCACCCTGCCTATTAAAGGTACAGCACGACGCCTCCAGCAATATTGATTTTGACATACTTTATTTGAAAAAGTAAGAGGCACACAATACGATATATTGTTAAATAATCCCATACTTATTTATCAGAACATTTAGCACAGATATGCAGGAACCTAGGACTTCAATTCTGTATACACACACACACAGCCCAAGATCAAGGCTGCGATCTGACAAGGACAGCAGTTACTGGTTTTGTCTTTGTTTTGTTTGCTCCCCTCCCACCAGTTTTTGTCTTATTTTACAAGTCCACACAGAGATCATTATGGTTTATCTAAAAAATCACTGAGAAGTCTCTGGACTGACATCCAGGCAAGAATTGCTATAGATGGCTTATCTGGTGTAACAGTGAAGCCACAGGTATGCATTTTGAGATGGTGTAGAGAGCCACAGTGTAAATAAGTATGCATCCTCCAGASTTCTAAAACTTATGTTATTGCTCCACATCTTCCCTCAGTTAGCTGAAGTTAATACTAATTCGGTATGCCTCCATGTATCAAAATTTCATTTCCAGATACAGTAGGGAATACATACAGGTACGTGAATATGCTGAAAAGCCAGCACACGAAAGCAATTTCTTTGCTTTAATGAGAAAAAATAGCAAACTGAAGACAGATCATTCTCAATGCAGAGCTTTTGCTAGGCAGACAGAAAAGAAATCAAGGCATCCACTACAATGAAATAACATAGCGAGACTTGGTGAAGAGGAAAATCCTTTTGAACTCAAGAAGCTTCAGCCAGAGACACTGCAAGATAAGCAGTAATGCCTCCTTCACGAGCACAGGGAAATTAAGAAAGCAATTAGCCCTTTCTCTTATGGAGGTGCTCTATACTTTGTCTCATCAAAATCTTGCGAGTAGGTTTTATCCATTAAGTATCCTATGTTACAGGACTGCCCRAAACAATAGTTTTAGTTTTCATACACACAGCTCCAAAGCAAAAAAAACAAACCAAAGAACCAAGYAGCATACTAAAATGAAGAGAAATAGCATTGCACGTCTGGGAACTACACACAGTGCCTTTTATTTAAACTCCAAGAGAAATCTCTTGTCACCTGACCTCCAGCTCAGAATTGCCTCAGCTGGTCCMCAAGGAGTTATGGGGACAACTGGCCTCTGTCCTCCTGAAGTGCCCTGAGCAGAGCCCAGGGCTAGTTCCTTGTTTCCAAGACAAAAGGGGGATGGGAGTGGGGAAATCAACCCCAGACTCAACCAGAAAAAAGCTACAGACAGACAGAAACAGAGGACAAAAAAGTTGACAGGACATTCCACAGTCGTTCACTCACACCAGATGTGATGTTCCTTCTCTAGGCAGYAGGAAGCCCTGCCAAAGACCAAGATGGAAATGACAAAATATTTCTTCCCACCAGCTCCAACTGCTTGGGGAAATTTTACCTCTTAAATAAAATTTGTACTGTAGATGGTATTTGAAAACCAGATAGATACCGAACAGCTATTCTGTTTACTGGCTGTGACAGCTACTGCTGCATCACCAAAACCAGGCAGGGTACGGTCTCTCCATCACTATAATGCTTTCTTTTATTTGGTATTCTTTTAAAAAAAGTAATGTTTTGGAGGAGGAAAAGCACCAACCAGGTGCCCACAGTTTGGGGGAACATCAACATTTTTGGTTTAATGAACTATATGCAAACACATACTTCTGTATGGAACTGCTTATGYCATTACCAACACAAACTGTGTTGAGCTGGCCTTGCATTGTATCAGACCAAACAAAACCAAAAGATTCCTAAAAAGAAAAAAAMCCCAAAGCCCTTTCTAGAAAAGAAAAAAAAATACCATTTCTAGAAGACAAAGTGCAATTCCTTTTACCTTTCATTTTATATCTCCTCCTTCCTATTGGTAGATTAACAAATTTACCTTTTGACTTAAGAATAATGTGTCATGTAACAGTACCTACCTATACCTACAGTATATACCCATAAYGGTATATACCTAACCTATATAGTACATACCTGTAATTGTAGCCTGAAGAAAGGTGAGAAGCGGTGTATTCTTTCAGCCGTGACTTATATATGCTGAGAACACTGATAAGACGGCAACAGAGAGGTTACACTGGGAATTGTTCGATTTTACTGCTGGGGACGAGGAATCGATGTTCTCCTGTTTATATGAGCCAACAGTTTCTATTCACCAGCAACACAACAGAAAAGCTTCTTGGTTTGGTGGATAGCCAGGTGAGTTTTGTAAACATTTTTTAGATTATAATAAGCAAGGTGTTTTTTGTTTGTTCTTTTTTAATATTAGAGTGCGCTCGGGAAACAAACTGCCCCAAAGCTAACAACATTCAGTTATTACTTTACTACCTAAGAAATCACTGAAATTGCAAGAGCTAGAGACCTATGGCTTTTACTCTGCCTGACATAAAAATCTGGCAAACACACAATCATTTGGAAACAGATATATTACATTCTGATTAATCCTGCCGTATCTTTTGCTATTTTCATCTGCCAGTAGGCACATTCTATTAAGTGAAAGCAAGAAAGCCAGCTATTTGTGTGGGGAAAGAAAGGATGAGGGGAAAAGAGGTATTTCACAGAGCTATTTCCTGCATCGCATGATCTACATCAGCCCCAAGAAAAGAAATAGTACCAGAATAAAGTACTCCTTCTATAGACCAGGAACCRTGACTATTCTCAAGGGGAGAATTCTGCACCAAAACCAGGAATGACAGCTTCAAGTAAAAGGAATTAATATGCAGATTGGGATTTGGAAAGCTCAAGATATTAAGTGTCAAACAGCTGATGTACAGATAGGTCTTCAGAGCAATGCCTGCAATTATCTCTGAAGGTCCACACATGGTTTTGCTTTTGATGGACAGCACAAAAAAGGCAGCAACTCTTCAGCTGCTGATAGCTCCAGCCCAACCTGTGCATGCCCYCGCCTTTTCAGTGTGACCTCAGTTGTCACATGGAGTGTCCTCAACCTGTGACAGCCATTCAGGAGTCCATGCCCTTGCTTCCATTTATGTGATCCAATATTTACTTCCAAAAAATAATTCCAGATTAAGGTTGAAAGTGCCATCAAAAGCTAAGAAAATATTTGGATTTGTGCAACTTGAATTCTACTCCTTGCTTGTACAATTGTGATACAATTATTAAAATACTGGATTTCCTCCCCCCCGAAACCTTGGGTCTAAGCTCCCACAACAGATGATTTCCATACACTAAGAAACTAATAACCAGCCCAGTTCATTATGTTCACATCCATATCCTGCACTGAATATATGTAAAACAATTACTTTTCCTAATTTTTTCCCCAATGTTGCCATTAGTATTCTTTACAAATAAGTATCTGTCTCTGGTACATTAGCATGCCATAAGCTGCAGCATGTGGAATGAGAGTTTTGCATGAAATCTACCTACAGTCTGACAGCTGGAGGATGTCAACCATGGTAGGAACAGAGTAAGCCCAACAGATTCATAGTCTTGCCTTGAGAAAGCCAAATGCTTAAAATCTGATGTTCAATACGAATCATTTTTTAAAAGAGAAACTCTCTGCATAAATGTACTGTGTCAGCCAAATAAACTGTTTTTCATTTGAAAGCAGAAATCAGAGCTGATTGTATTAGCGACATTGTGATAATTGTTCATTTATCAGCAGCAATAAATCTCAAAGTACCAGACTCAACCTTTTACACTTGTTTGCTTTTTAATAACCCCTATGTACCAATATAGAGAGTCACTATCAGGGGAGTAGGCCTAATGCTCTGTATAGTCAATTGTTCCTCACAATTAGCTGTTCTGTGTAATATCTAAAGTAAATCCATCTTTGGAGAGGGAAAAGAGACTGAAATGATGTTGGCAAATAAAGCTAAAATAAACCAACATAAAAAACCCAAATAAACAGCAGTGTATTCAATTACATAAAATTAGTAAATATGCCCCCACACATATGGGGAAAAATGAACATATGATCAAACTAATAGAATTATGCAAAAGAAGCTTCTAATAATAGGCCTGTGATTAATCTTTTTTAGTCTTGGGGCTTGCCTATAATCATTCTTCATGTGCATAATTTAATTTGGGCAAAAACTAATTCTATTCAAAGGACAGGTCTTACAACAACCCTCCAATTGTGAGGACTACTTTTCCTAATCTAGTTACAGTTCAGCAGATGGTACAGAGTCCACTCCTGTGCCATGCCATGCATTGTTTTACTCACCAAAAAAAAAGGGAGAGTTTTATTGGGACCATCAAAACACAGTTCCCTTGGTATACTAAACAGGTAAAATAGAAGTGAGGAGAATTTCTCAGAAAAACTTATGACTTTTAGAAGTCATCATGATAAGCACTTTGCTGGCTTAGTCTCGTAATACTTCCCTCTACTCCTTAACCATCTTATTTTCCAGGGGTTATTGCATGATTTTTGAAAAAATAAATGCTCTGTTATTGAATCAAATAGCATCAGTAGCATAGAATCACAGGATATCTCAAGTTGGAAGGGATCCTTAAGTCCAACTCCCTGCTCCTCGCAGGACTACCTAAAACTAAACCGTATGACTAAGAGTGTCGTCCAGATGCTCCCTGAACTCTGATAGCGTTGGTGCTGTGACCACGTCCCTGGGGACCCTGGTTCCAGTGACCAACCATCCTCTCAGTGAAGAGCTTTTCCTCATGTCCAATCTGAACTTCCCCTGATGCAGCTTCATTCCATTTCCTCGTGTTCTATCGCTGGTCACCAGCATGAAACACATTATCTGGTGTTTTATGCTGTGTGTGTGTGTCCACATGTGTGTCTCCATATAGAGCAACATATATATTATTATAAAGTTTTCCTAGGTTTAAGAAACATGATATTTACAGCAAAAATGTATTACAATATCCCAATATTTTAATTTGCTTTACAAGTTTCGTGGAAGAATAAAGGATAAAAAAGGGAAAACCAGGGAAATAAGAAAGGAAGTTCTACAGAATTCTACTTGCCCCATTTTTTTTGAAAAACAGGAAATATAGTGAAAATATTTTCCAGTTGTGGAAAAGTCTTCAGCTCCTAAAACTCATTAAAATCTTCATATAGCACCAAGAAAACATGCAGGAAAGTGGTTCTCTCTTTCTTTCCCCAAGTTATTTTGTCCAGTTATTTAATTAGGGAACCCCACTGCTAGGAGTTGAGACATTCTCTAGCATATATTCATTTTCTAGCTTCCTAAAATGCAAYGTACTACAGGTGATAACTGAGGACAATACTCATTTCCTGTTCTCATAAGGATAATTATGGTCTTTTGGTTATGAACCACACATGAAAAAAGCTACAGCTTTCAGCCACCTATCAGGAAGACCTCAAGCACTGTCACGTCAACCCCTCAAATCGCACCTTTGCTCCTCATTCTCTCTCATACTCAAACTGAGTACATACAAAAATTTACCTGGTTGCTCTGAACAAATGGAGTTCATTTTTTGTTGCATATGGTGTTAGACCAGTCCCCTGTAAGACAAATGCTGCAGGTTCCRTATTCACTTATTATCGATGTACATAAAAAGCATACTAATAAGGCACTGCAGAAACCCCAAATACAGGTTAATTAAAAGTTAATTTCCATGCTATGGGCTACCAAGCTCTTATTAATATTAGAAATAAGAGAAAAAAGGCTTAACATTTTAATTAGAGAGAACAAAAGATTCTAGAATGAAATCTCAATATATTCTGAGCAAAATCAGTGAAGTTGCTCTAAGTGTGATTTAGATCACGATGTGAAGAGATGAGTTCCTCGGTATTGATTTCTTTCTTTTAATTTATATTACTGCTACTACTACTACAAGCCTCAACTGTAGTGTTGGGAGGTATGAATTAACATTAATATACCCAGGGATCTGTTGGCTAACACAGTAAATGCACTGGAGCTAACTGCATAAGTTGACTGAAAACTAAAAGCTGCAGTAGTAAATGCATGTAACCATAGATCAAAATAGTACATACAAACTCTCCCAAGTGACAGCAGAAAGGAGAACTAATCACCGGCCAAACTGCAGGGAGGTAGCAGAGATGCAAGATGCTTCTACAGCTACCAGAGTTTAAAAAGAAAAAAAAAACCACCAACCAGAAGAAAACTAAAGAACACTTCAAAAAATGAAGGGGAAAAGTAGCATTCTTGAGGGTAAAGGGGTGGTTTAACAACAAGAATTAAAAGAAAGCATCCTTCCTACAGCACAGCATACGCAAATCCAGAAACTCTTAAGAGAGCAGTCATCAGCAATGCAAGAGATAAGGATGCATATTTCACCTTAACAATAAAATAGTAAAGTTGTCATTATAAAAAATTGCAGTCAAGGGAAAACCGCATCTTAAACCCAAAGCCAGTGTCCACAGAGCTGCGAAGGCACCATTTAAAAGGAAGTTCTGTTTGTCCCAGAATCCTCCCAGAAATCTTGTGGAGGAGATGTGCTCTATCATGAAGCAAGACCCCATGCCTGGCAGCATGCCTGCTAAATGGGTTCATAACACTATCTTGCTCTGTCCCCAAGCTGCTGAGGTGCAAAATCTGTTTGCACTCTATTAATCCCAAATACACTGTCAGGCACAGTAATACAATTTAAGTTTTTTATACTATACACATACGTATGTGTATAATCTGACCTCAAGACAACATACAGATATGGTTCAAAAGCATCTCTGTTTCATCACGTATTATTTCAATTCCCCCTGTTACTCACTTTTCTTTACAGTCGTATCACTGCCCTTCCAGACTGTTATCTGTTTGCACAGTCTGGCAAAGCAAAATCAGACAGAAGTTCTGCAGATTTAATAAGAATGCTTATAATGTGTCACAAGCTTCAGTGACTCTGGGGATTAGATGTATTTAGAAATGCTATGTAATCTTCAATGTTCTGCAAGTAACCATGGTTTGGGATTAAAATATATAAAACCTTGTCAAGACTCTGATACACTTAATACCTGCTTAGTGACATCTCATTTAGAGAGAGGATTCATCAACCTCAAAATGCTATTGTTTTTTCGTAGCAGCAGTACGAGATGTAAGGTTGAGCTGGTGCTTGCTTTATAAACAGTTTTTCAGAGTCACTGTCTGAATGGATTCAGATCTCAGCAGTCTAAAATTTAGTACAAAAAGGTATCAGAAAAACACTGAAATCCGTTAAATGGGTTTGCATACTGAAACCTCACAAAACATGACTGTCACCTGAGTTGAGGCTGTTTCTGCTCCCTAAATAAAAGAGAGGCCCTAAATTAAAATGACTAGAATTTGTCTACCAAGCGTCCTCAGAACAGATCTTTGGGTGTTGTGGGGAAAGTATTTGAAATGAGCCAGATATTTTTATGCAAGAATGAATATTAAGTATTGAGCAGGTGCAGTGGTTAATTTTCATAATGTTCTTGGTTATGCAGCAAATACAGCATTGCAAGTTTCATTAAAAGGTAAAATAGATGCTAACAAATTTTGTTTTGACGCTAACTGCCATTCAAATGAGTAAAAGTACTCTCATTTATTTTAATGACAGCTGGCTTAAAAAAACACACGCAAATAAGACAGTATTACATAAAGGAAAAAAGTCAATCAAACCATGAAACATAAATAAAATGCTAAATATAGGGACGCTATGGTCTTCACCATGCTTAAACATCAAAGAACAGATAATGAATAAACATAGTCAGAAAAGAAACAGAGACAACGTATTTGTAGTTCCATCAAAAGAGCACCTAAGTAGCTGAAGTGGCAAACTTTCAGGTAACCAAAGCAAGCCCAGCCTCTCTGGGATTTTTGCTCAAGCAGCTACCTCTGAACAATTGGAGGTTCTGAAATAAGTGTTTTGTCCTGCCCAATTCTTCATTCATCAACCTCATTATCAAAAACACTGATCTATACATACCACAAAAAGCAGTATGCCATTGCTCTGGACAGGAGCTGGACTGAATCATATTTTGTCTTCTATGCTCTTATTCTTGTCTCCTCAAACATCCTCACTCTTCAAATGCTGACTGAATTCCAAGCAAAGACTCCAGGAGAAAGGAAATTTTCTCATATTTTCTATCAATATATTTCCAAGCATTTTTACAATGTCATGTAAATAACAGCATCGTTGTATAAAACAGTGTAACTGAAATGTTGCAATTAATTTTGATACCTGTAATCATAACCTGTAATTATCATGTAACTGGAGAACTATAATCAAGGAGCAAAGCCAAATTGCATATGTGATACATTTCGCAGCAAGAGCTCTGTGGTTACGCATCTACATAGGAGAAAACTCTACAAGCCAGATTAGCTATACAACGAGTGCACTTTTAAAAGTCATTGTAATTAGAGATGCTCAACTGAATAGAAAGGGGAAGAAGGGGAAAAAATTAGTATTTTGCTGGTCTTCAGAGAAATATCAAGCTTTTGACATTTTCACACCTTTTAACTGTAATTGTGATATAACTACATAAARTGCATTACAGACATAAGAGAGAAGTCGTTCACAAATCTGCCTCAGATGCATTCAGCTGTCTATACTGTACTGATTCCCCAACAGTAAAGCAGAATTTGTAATTATTTATAAATCAACCAGAGCAATTTTTGAGGCTATAATAATATTTGCTTGGAATATCATAGCAATATTGTGACAACAAAGCTGAATGAATGTAGGAAAGCCTCTGTAAGAGAGGAAGATGATCATATTTAATAATGAATTAAAGAATTAAATAAAATCACTTGCACTCATTTTCTCACACCCACACATTCGCAAGCACAGAACACATGCATTTAAGTAATCTGTCCATTACCACCTATGCTGTCATGGAGTAGAAGAGACCCCAGCTATCAAYGTTTCATGTCTCCAGGGCTGTTCTTACAAAAGAGAGGATATGGTTGTGCTTTTCATACCTTTTAGGAGTTGGCAGGGATTCTGACCCTTCAGACTCTCCATTCTGTCCTATCCCTAAGGGARTAAGACAATGTCAGTTATTTACTCACTGGTTTTTGTCTCTTTATTTGGATGTTTGATGGTTGCAGTCCTGTTCTTTATCCTCCCTTCATCATTTCCTTACAGCTCTGCTTGTCCATTATTTCACTCTGTCCTTTGTTTTCCCAGTCTCAAGATCTTGAAAACCTTTATGTAACTRTGCTGTGATATTGCTGCTCTAGGTGCCAACAAACCTTGCCTCATTTATCCTTCTTTCATGGTTTCTTCCGGTGCTTCCACAGCCTTATCTTCCTATTCATTCATACAAATCTTATAATTTGTATTACAGATCTCTACAATGTCTTTTCACAAGGGTCCAAAACTCAAACTCTGGACTACACTTTCCTTCTAGATTAAGTAGTTCCTATCTGCAGAGTCAGATCAAAGAAAAACTGATCTCTCTCGATCCATCCATGAGATTTGAGTCTACAAAATCATCTGCATACTTTTAATTAACAAGTTASAGAGTGGTTTGTTGGRGTTTTTTTATAGTTCACACGACARAACAACAGTGAAAGAAAACCTGCAGGTGTAACCAAGTTCACTCCTACACAAACAAGAATTCAATTTGTGCTAGCACTTGGGTGGTTTGTGCTATAATGAACTTTTCCATTATTCTCCTGTTCTGTGATGGTATAATTACCTTTAGGGATATTCATGTAAAACGAGCATTTTATCTGGTGAATAATATACAGGTTGGCAAAGTTTAAATACATACAAATGACATGCTTATCATTAGTGCCAGTTAGACGAAAGGGAACAAGTAGGAACCTGAGGAGACTACATGCTTGTATCACCACCTCGTGCAAGCAAGTAGCAGGGACTCTCAATGCACTCGCCYACATTTTCCAAACAGCTGATCTCATACAAGTCAGGCATAGATTAATTTTAAAAAGACCAGCGAGGAAATTCCTTGGATAGCACATACAGTGCCCTGTGCAGTGCCCTGACAGCAAGCGTGGAAGAAGCAGATTAAAGCTGACATGTCAATACTCATCACAATGTAAAAGATCAAGTATTAGATGATCTTGTTCRCAAAGATGAATTGACTGAAAATAATTTGTATAAACTCCAGCTATTACAACTGTACTTAAAGTAATAAAATTTACATAAAAATACAAAATATGCTTTAGCTGCGTTACAGCCTACTAAAAAAACTGTCAGTCTAAAATGTGAGAATGCCATGGATTTGATCTATGCTATACAYCAATCATGGACAATCTAATACCTCCATACTTGTCTTCAAAACACTTAACACTCTAGTATACCCTGTTAACCTCAAAAAACATAAAACATTTTAAAAAACCACAGGCAATGGAACTCCTCCCTTAGTAAAAACCAAGCAAGTGGATTAAGGGCAAAGAAATCTTTACAGCAATCCCACTTTATACATGTCCTGGGAACCTGATGGACGGATAGAGGAAACAGCTAATTATTATGAGAGCTACAGACTGAAGATAAGTGGATTTAAGAATTCCCTCTATATAACCATTTCTCCCAGTGAATCCAGCCCAAAACATAATGAAAAGATTTCCATTACATCCATAGGAGGGATTAAACAGTCACAAATTTTTAATAACATGCTGCCTGGAATGCTAATTATGACGTTCCTTTTATGAATATTTAATTTTCTATTGGATCTTATGTCCTTGAGCTAAAGCCCATAACTTCTATCAATATTAATGACAATTATGCATTCAGATCCATAGAGATCAGAGAAGTTACCCAGAGATCTTGATAAACCCAGTCTCGTTTAACTATATTGATTTTCAACTTCATTTTTAGCTGGTGCTGTATGACAAGGATGCTGAAAACATACAAGTTTTCAGTCCATTTTAAAGGGCACAAATGATGATGATGACAACAGTAGTTCTTACTAGCATCTAACACGAGTTAAAAGGTTAATCAATTTGAAAACAGTTATTAACTACTGTTCTTAAAAGATATCAAACTTATAAACTTGTGAGAGAGAGGTGCTGCAGAAACCAAAGACCTCCAAAGTAATGAAGGCCCGTGATGGGAACCGGGAGTGTTGACAAAAACGATTCCAGGGCAGGGAGACACGGTGTGAGCACAAAATGTTTTACGCTGTTGCTCTGGTTTGCAAGCTGTCTGTGCACAAGGTAAGAAATTCCAAGTGCTTAATTAGAACTAGGTAAGGGAGTTGAGGCTAAAGCAAGATAATTATGTCCAAAGAGCAAATAACACATGAAATACAGCTATTGTGAACCATAGGGTGAGAAAGGAGTCCTGGGATGCAAAGCCGCCTTCATTTGGATAGCTGTAGCTGCTGCTGAGCTTGGCTGCCTAAGTTAGCATCAGAAACATCGAGTTTGGGTATCAATATAACAGCACTGGGGCTCATGAGGAAAAGCTACACAACCCTCCATCAGACCCACACCTGAAAGACGCTGTGTGGACACGTGAAGTAAGAGGACATATATCTGCTAGGAGGAATAGACTTGTACCTTAATACTCAGTGCAGGAGGAAATGAAATAGAATGGCAACTTAATAGTGCTCATGTAATTTATAAGGTTTCTTTATCGAAATACAGTTCTGTATCAATACTACTACTAATAGCAGTTTGTTTATTAGTCAATTCAGGTATCATTAATTTCTTACAAATGTGTTGCTTGATCAATAAATATCATAATTATCCTGCTCAGTTTCATCTTGAGTCTCCAATCTAAACAGGAGAGAGTCAGACTTGTAGAGCAACAAAACTATAATGAGTTTTCTCCAAAGTTTTAAATGAAGTCCATCAGCTACACTACATTACATTGTGCAATGGAGTCAGGAAGGAAACACTGAAATATAAAACATGTTTTTGCTGAGAAACAGGCTTTTGAAGATACAATTATGGAAAGATATTCTGCCCACTAAGTAACTCAACCTATGTGTCTGAAAGTTTAAAATGAAAAAAGGAAAAGAAAATTAGAGAAGAGAGAAGCAGTGGAAAAAAGATGAACTAAAAAAATGACTCATACTTTAGTATCTGTCAAAGTTTAAGGAGATTTATGACTTGGGTCTACTACTCACTCCTACATTGGTACAGACTAACAAATATAACCAGGAAAAAAAACTCTGCTCCATCGAAATCAATGGGAAAAAATGCTGTCAAGTACTAGGTAAAGCAGGATTTCATCTAATGGGGCRGGGTTTCAGATCAGAATCTGTACAGAATTTTCTGAATCTTGAGAAATTTGAACCTATGGTTAACAGTTTTAATGCATGCTAGCAAAGTGAGAAAACATGCACTATAATGTTGGTTAGTAAAACTGCTATTTCTTCAAGTGAGCACACTTCTTCACCTGCAGGTTTCTCCTCTCCTCCCATTTCAAATGAAACTAGTGTATTTTTTTGTGTGGTAGATCCCATCATCCCCTCAAACCTGTTAGCATGGACTCTCCAGGTTCACCCACAGATTTCAGCAGACTACAATAAGATTACTTCACAATCACATCCGTTTGAAGAAGCTTTTTTTAGCTATTGTAATTCCAAGGACAGTCAACCTGTAAACATACAAACACCATCCAGAACCCCAGTTCTTTGTCTGGGAACACGATCTGAGCCCTTCAGCCCAGGCTCTCCCCATTCATTCGCTCCGGCACTCTGAGCAGTGACTTCCACTGGCCAGCTCCTCTRCCAGTTCTCCCTCCCCTGCCAGCTGCCAAGCTTGCCAGAAGTTCCCTGGGGTATTTCAGTTTGTGAGAAATACTGGCTCTCAATACAATTATGTACATTAAATTTAGCAATTTGTCAACTTCCCTCTGATTAGGTCAGTATAGGGTGCTTTCCTCATAAAATGCATTAGGAAAGCATTAAGGAAAAATGACATCCATTCCAGTATGTTTGTAGGCAAGCTGGACAAAAAGAAAATTTTTCACTTTTGTTTTCATATCAAAAATTTTCTTACTGATTGACCTTGTTTAGATTTCCAAAGCAATAAGAAAACAAAACAAGGGGCAGAGTTCTCTTTTTTTGGAAAAAAGTATCTTTTTTTTCCCCCAAAGTTGCTTTTCAGGATTTCATTTCTACAGAAACACACACAAAACCACAATCTTTACGAATTCCCAAAAGCTTTAGTTTGGTAAAAAACCCCCAGATCTCTAGTAGTTTGCAGTTCTCTAGTACTGGGACTTCCTAATCCAAATAAGCTATTAGAAGATACCACACTGTGCTATATCAAGCTCTTCATATTTCTCTCTACAGTTCAAAGGGTTTTTTTTACTTGGGTGCAGCACAAAAATCAGTGCTTTTCCAAGTGAAATTAGCTCAGAATGACATACCATGAGCATAAAGAGCAGCTTAAAATTCAGAGACTAGAATTCTATCAACACAGTTTTTACGCCTCTCCATCAAAAATACCTATTTTCTCTGGAAAATTACCATGCATACCTATTTTTATCTTATGTTAAATACGAATGTATTTCAAAGACCACAATTTAGCAACAATTTTCTTTTGCATGTGGAAGATCTTGAGGGCCACGTTCTTACATTTGCTAAAAACATTGCAGCTCAACTGCATAAGTCAAGCTCAGTTTGCCTGATGTACAAAGGAACTACAGCTTTTTATGCTACTTAAAAGAAAGGGAATGGCAAAAATCCATCATTCTTCAGTAACCTCCCAAACGTCAACACATTTTTATACATCATCACAACAACTTAAAGGTAAGCCCAAGAAAAGTATAGACAAGATAATGTTTAAGAGACACTCCACAATTCATGCATCCTTCTGCAAGCAGAGCAAACACCTCCTCCAGCCTCCCAGACTTATGTTTYCTGGTTTTCGTGTTTTGGTTTGTGTTTTAGTTGGGTGGGGTGGGGGGAATGATTGTTTGTTTGTTTGTTTTAAATTTAAAAAAATCAGATAATTACTTTATTGCTGACAGTTACTTTTCAGCAGAAACTGATGTGCCGCTGCTGGGGAGAAGCACAGAACATAGACCATCAAAAGGCTTGAATAAGCACTATATTCTGTTAAATAAAAAAAATTCAGAAGAGCTCTGGGAAATATCTATCTTAGTATTAATTAAGATTTACTGATGTACAAAGCAAAGCACTGGCATGAATGGTACAAAATATTGTTCTAGTACAACATAAAGCAACAGTTCCAGATCAGTCCAGTTACATTTCACAGCGAAGTCTCACATCCACATTTTTCAACTGTTGCTACCATTTAAATTTTCACATATTAAATATTTGCAGTTTAAACTTAAACTCTCACTTTTTTTTTTAACTCAAAATCAGACTGTCTCTTATTTCAGAAAAATGTAGTCCTTCCTATTACGAAGCTAGGTTGTAACCAAACACTCCAAACAGCGAACAACAACAAGATCATAATAGCAAATAACGATGCCATAATCGTGGCATCGTTAGCCTGTGCTATTTTAGATGTATGAAAAACAAGGCTTTTTCAAAAGGAAATAAAAGGTATGTTTTTAAATACCACATTTTGACATTAACTTCAGACGGTCAGGGCTTAATCTCGAAATGTACAAGTTCCACAAAAAAAACTCCATAAAAAATTATAATAGTAATCCTCCCCACCTTTTCATTAAACCAGAAGTAAAATCAATCAAACCAAAACCAAACAAACAAAGGGGCAAAAAACGCTACCTGATGCCTTAATCTACCATCAGTGCTTTCCTTCTCCTGGAATGGACCATGTTATTCTTCAGAGATGTTGAAAACTGGATTTGCAATGGAAAATTTACTTCAGCTACCAAAGTCTGGAAAGCACATAATAGCAACAACAGCATGAAATTCACCCTTTACTCTGGCCTGAGGTGCTATTTGCCTTGTTGGTGTATAGTGTTTGTGTTCAAAGCTCCTTCTTTACCTACACAAATGCTTCAACATTTACACTAAAAACATCATAGCAAGTAATTAAACCTCAGGATAAGAAGAGTAGGAAAGCTGAAAAGCAATTTTTTAACTGTTAAACTTTTTTTTTTTTTACAAGTTATTCCAAGCCTGACGGTGTAAATGATAAAACTAACTGAGAAGAGAGCGTTCACTCAGAAAAGTTCAACTCTACGTGCAGAGCTGCTGAGGCTGCACGAGCCTGCCAGCACAYGAGGACTCAGAGGGTTACCAGCCCYGCAGAACAAAGGAGATCRCGGCAACTTTCAAGACGGCCTCACTACCTCCAGGAAAAAAAACAACAACCAAAGAGCCTGCAAATAGCTAGCTGCAAACCCTGTATCCTGTCTGCTACACGCRTCATTTTGCAGAACGAATTTCATATTCTAATGCAACAGAAACCAGCCATGGATCTGAAGTGGGGAGAGCGGGTCAGAAAACAGAGTGAAAGAGCACATCCAGTCGCTTCTTACCTTTCTCTTGATCCAACACCCCAGCACACGGAGGGCTATAAAAGAGCCTGATTTTGTACCACAGCATGTTCCACTAACATTCTCGTCACCACAGTTTAGCGATCGGCACATAATTTCATTCTTTCTGCTGCCAAAAGGGCTCTGTATTCTGCAGAGAGGATTTTTTCTAGTTTCTCTCTGCCTTGTTCACATACATAACGCATTATGGGATATGTTTGCGAGCCAAAAGAAATGCAGTGATAAAACTAAAATCTTGACATCACAGCGTATCATCGCTCACTGTAATACACAAAGGATTTTATGTATGTATGTGTGTGTGTACACTGAAAAAGTAGAGGAAGAGAGAGAACATGTATACACAAAATGAGGAAGAACAGAGAAATTAAATACCTGTTAACTATATTATACCAAAACCATTTCTGCCAAAGCATTTGTTAAATTAGAAAGTAGACTATTTGAACATCACATGTAACATAAGAAAAAGCTTTCAGAGATACAAGGGCAAGAACAACTTTTATTTATGTTTAGAGACAAATGCCAGTCTGATCCACCTAATAGTGACAGAAGCTTGGCCAGGAAAACAGAAACTAAAATGTAGTAGGGCCTCTGTGAAAATGGATGACTAACTTTCTATTGATTGCTTTCCACTTCCTTAGGAATCAAATTGTTGTAAGACTCAGTTTGGAGGTCCCAGGTTTTTGCTCAGTAGGTTTAACTTCGACTCAGTAACCTCTGTGACACATCTGTTTCTATTTATTATATTCAAGTTTAAAATGGAATTTGTGCTTCCTTTACATCCTTGTATTGATTTGATTTTCTCTGCTTACAAGAAGGGTCATTAGGTTTAATGTAGGTCATCAGGATGCACACTGATTTGTAAGCGAATGTAATGCAAAGTGATATTAGGTGTTAAAAAAAAAAACAGCTAGAGCATAGGGAACCAATAGAGCTGAATATTCTTCTAAGAGAGAAAGTAACAGCAGGGCACAAAGAATGCAACACTAGTTATGTTCTGCTTTCCAAAAATAAACCTCTCCATACAGCAGTGAAAAAATAAAATAGAGGKTATAGTTCAGAACAGTGGTTTTGGGTGAATGCACGGGAATTCTGCTTATCAAGACTGTGAGGAAGAAGGCTTGGCCTAAAGGGGATACTGAAGCCATTCATCAATGGGATCTCTGTTTATACTCACTGTGGACCCAATTCAGCTGCTACAGAATGTTAAATAAGCATATTCACGAGAATCTGGATCTCTGCAGTCTTGCAGTTACCAATCTAGTCTGTTACTGCCTTGAAGTGTTTCAGCATTACAAAAACAATGCCTGTTTAGACTAGGAATTTTCTAAACTATTATTCTAATCTGCCATTTTAGCCAGAGGTTGTACAGCAAATTTCAGTAAGTACTGAGTTTTATACCATTTTCCTGGCCAAAGCCCAGCTAACTACCTGTTCTTTTTACCTAAATCCTTCTTGTACTTTTAGATGTAAAAGGCTCTGTTTTGAGTTGTCACAAAAAACAAGCATGCTACTACACCAGGCTAGGGGCAGCCTTCTTCCGCATCACAGCTGACTGCATCATACTATGGAGCTAAGTCATCCTAAATGCAYGCTTTGCAGTCATTTTGCATGATCTCCTATACATTTTAATACCTTTAGATGAGTTCTGCATACATTAGTTACGCTAACTACTATTTTGTTAGTGATCATTTTGCCTACTAGAGGAACAATGACATCATGCCAAGTCTGGTAAAAGCAAAGAAACAGGTCAGTAGAGAACAAAACAAAACAAAAGTGTGTGAATATTCATGGAAGCACTTGCTCCAGTACAGACATACCATTGAGGAGTCCTCTCCAGTGGAATAAGTAACCCATATCTGACAGAAGGATTAGAAAGAAGATAAAACTAACTCAGACTGTGTATTTGAAGAAATTCATAATAAAGGGATATTAGACCAAACTCCCTAACTTTTTCTGTCACTCCTTCTGACAGTTGAAGAGTCCATAACATCCTTCTAATGTGTTAGTAGAGGATTTCCAGAAAAAGAGAATATAGAACTTCTCACATATGGAAAGGATTATATAGTTAAGATACTGAAATGATACTCAGTAATTCTGATTTTTTAGTACTGGCTCTGTCATAGACTTCCAAATGATTTCAAGAGTCCTTAATGTTTCTGTTTCTCACTTCTTTACCTGTAAAATGGGAGTAATTCTTTTTTCCAACCACAATGCAGCAATACGGTAAGTTATTGCTTATCACATATGCAGCCACTATGTAGGTGTAAACATAAAATGTTAAAAGCTAGGAACGGGGAACTTAGTGCAGTGGTTCTGTAATCACTTTGTGCCAGAACAGTTTTCTGGGGCCAAATACAGCCGATTGCAACCTTAAAAAAAAATATGTACATACACGTGTGTGATCCCAGATGTACACATATATTTATGTGCACGTSCATGAATTAGATCCCTTGCACTCAAGCACAAATGAGATAAGACGCCAGTTTTGCATGGTAGCCCAGATGAGAAAATTCAGGTCAAATTCTCTATTACCAGATCATCTCTACAGTTGCGGAAGTACCAGGAAATACGCTCTCAGAAAACTCCAAATTACACTATGACACATGTAATTATTAGATCCTACAGATAATTCTATTGGGAGGAGGAGACATCATATTATTTTTGGTACATCACTCAAAGTTCACGGCCACAGTATAGGCAGCTACATCTCTTACGATTTGCTTACCTTAACCAGTCTCATCTATGCAACCAGACTTATTTAAAACATGTCATCRACTCAAGGACTTTTTCAAACCATTTCAAGAATTAAATCTTTACGATTTTCCCTCCATCCTTGTCATGTATACCTTTTTTACAAACAAAAATATCCTATCTACTGTTAATAATGAAAGGCAAATCTCATGAGGATCATGAGTACTCAGCACATTTTAATGCCAATTCCAAAATTAAAAGCCGGAGGGACTTCTTTTCCCTCTCTCTGAGGTCTTCTAGCAAATTATTGATTCTTGCTGATCTCCTTCCATTAATATATTTCTTTCTTACAGCCTGCGCAATTGCGTTAAAGTGCTTAGTAACTCTCTAATCATGTACATCTCCTGGGGCTGAAAAGAGCTTTGGTTTTAAAAGTAATTTGTTTCAAATGAAGCCTTATGCATCCTAATGTGAGGGTCAGGGGCTCAGGGAAAAAAGAAAAAGTAAGTTTTCAGGGATCATATTTGTGAGATCCAGAAATTTAAGCCATTTAAGGTTTGACAGAATAACAACTCAAGTCCATACCTTCTGAAAATCACCTACCATTAATAACATCCTATGAAAACCTATTATAAAATTGAGTGGTTTTGAACCTTCCTGTTCACAAAATACATACTCCTACAAAAAAAAGTGTTAACAGAGTCCAGCCTTTGGTAACCTTCAAGTCARACTCACTGTCAACACAAAGTATGAAAAAAATTGAGCCATAATACTTAAGATATCTTTTTTGTAAATCATAGAATCACAGAATCRTTTGGGTTGGAAGGGACCTTTAAAGGCCATCTAGTCCAACTCCCCCTGTCATGGGCAGGGACATCTTCAACTAGATCAGGTTGCTCAGAGCCCCGTCCAGYCTGACCTTGAATGTTTCCAGGGATGAGGCATCTACCACCTCTCTGGGCAACCTGTGCCAGTGTTTCACCACCCTCAYKGTAAAAAAKTTYTTCCTTATATCTAGTCTGAATCTATCCTCTTTTAGTTTAAAACCATTCCCCCTCGTCCTCTCACAACAGGCCCTGCTAAAAAGTCTGCTGCCATCTTTCTTATAAGCCCCCTTTAAGTACTGAAAGGCTGCAATAAGGTCTCCCCGGAGCCTTCTCTTCTCCAGGCTGAATAACCCCAACCCCCTCAGCCTTTACTCATAGGAGAGACGTTCCATCCCCCTGATCATTTTTGTGGCCCTTCTCTGGACCCGCTCCAACAGGTCCATGTCTTTCCCGTGCTGAGGACCTCAGAGCTGGACGCAGCACTGCAGGKGGGGTCTCACCAGRGCAGAGCAGAGGGGCAGAATCCCCTCCCTCGACCTGCTGGCCACGCTGCTTTGGATGCAGCCCAGGGTACAGTTGGCCTTCTGGGCTGCSAGCGCACATTGCCGGCAACACAGCTGCATCTACTGAGAAGACACTGGGGTTGAACATTTTGGGCATGCAGGTTCACAAGGATGTATTCCACAAGTATCCTACTACACACAATGTTTTGTGCCTTCTGAGCTAAAGTGAAATCCTAAGCTTTTGTTTGTTTGTTTGTTTGTTTGTTTAAAGAGCAACTCCCTTCAGAATTTTTAAAGTGCTTTAAGGCAGGTAAAGGAAGCACAGAAAAATATATACATTGAATTTCCGATTTGCTTTAGTGCAAAGCCTTTCATAGCAGTTAAACTGCAATTAAGGTACCGATTAAACCTCAAAGAGATGGTGAGCTCAATATCCCAATGGGATGAGCAAATGCTTTCACTTCCTGTAATAAGATCTTTATGTTGCTTGGCATGAATTTGTTTAAAAGCCATCAATGGCTACAAGCTGTATGGGAAGTCCTGGTATGCCCATTCACAACCACAAGCAGCCACAAAATCCTGTGCAACAAGGTCAGAAGACCCACAGCAGAAGCGACTAATACTGAAGGAAGGCAGCATAAGAACGGTAATACTGTTCTCTAGAGCTGGGTCAGACACACTTTCTCTCTCCAGAACTGCATTACAATCCATCCACATAAAGCCAGATAGGTAGACTATGTATACAAATACAGAAGATCTTCTCTATGTTGCTCAAACTCTTGCAATAAGGTCATATTTACGAGTAGTAGTTTTAACAGCTTTATATCTGTTGGACTGGGATTGTATTTCATATTCTGTACCGAACAGTAGATTACAAAGTAGAATTCAGCTCAGATATTAATTTCTATAGAGCACGYTTATTTATTTATTTATTTTAAAAAACCTCTTCTTCCCCAGGAACAAAACCAAACACTGATCAACTGTAGAAAACTGAAGAGATCCTGACGGTGTTGTAACTGTCTGGTTATGAGTGATGTTTTCTTTTTTGTTTGCCTTCTGCCTTTCTCTTACCTTAAATTTTGACTTAATTCAGCATTATCCAAATAAACAGAGCTGTATTATTCAAATTTTCACTTTAAACTAAAACTTACTGTAGGTAGTTATTTTATACATTACTCCTATCACGTACTTTCATAACAACTACTGGCCTTCAGTTGCCATAGCTGATTTTAATGAACTACGGTGGTAGTTCTAGGACTGCTTCATTTTCTATCATCTTTACCAGTAGTCATGTGCACAGCTTATACACCCAAGCCTTCTACAAGAATCAAGATTTATACCTGTAAAACCTTACGATACACTATTGTGTGCTCAACTCCAAAATCCACTTATCTATTTTACTGTTGATTTTTCAGTTTTTGCTAGTATAGTCAAAGAGCTGTTAGCCTGCAAGATGCTTGTGAATATCTATGTATGCCCAAGAGCCATGAATAATGCAGCCTGTACTGTGTGGAACAGGAGGAGAAAAATCTCTGGATGCAGATTTGCAAAGGAGAGGACATGCAGCTGATGCCACAATAAGCACACTCAGTCCACAGGATTTATCAGGACAGATGCAGAGCTGTACTGCTTCCAGGAGCAGCTCACTGGTGCTCTGCAGCTGAACCAGCCATTTGGGCAGCACTGAAACTAATGAGCTTTGACTGACCTGAGCAAAACCACTTGGTTGGATCCTGCACACCACCTTTTAGTGCTCTCTGTTCTGCGATGGTCTGGGTACAAGGGATAGGGCAAGGATGCAAAACCATACTCAGCCAAAGTCCCTGCAAATTTCCCCTTCCTGGGATCCCATAATCCTTCCAAAAACTGGAAACATGGAGCTTTAAAGAAACAGTAAGTACTGAGAGACCTGAGCAGACTCCCCATGAATAATACCTCTATGACAGGCTCCGCAGTGTATCCTACACCTTGGATTTTTTCTATGATATCTAAACCGAGTCTGGAAAACAAGGATTTTGGCGTAAAGTTTGGGACCTACTTGGTGACGCCTTTGTATTTAATGCCTAAAGAGGAAAAGAAGTGGCCACTAACCATGCAGAAGTTGGTCACTACTGGTTTAAATAGAGTCCCCTCTCATGATCAAATGCTTCCTAAAATCATGGCTCAAAACAACTACCATGAACACTGCTTTGTGAAAGAGAAGTAGGCAAAGCTATCTGCTAGTACATATTGAATTAGTTGGGCAGAAAAAAGCAGTTAAGACTGAAATAAGAATTTATTAGCTAAACCTGGCAGCTTTTCCACTCTTTCTGCAGCACCCAGCACCATTCAGGTAACAGACACGTTCTGGCCTTTTATCAGCAAACCAAAGTGGATCGGATGGTTCATCTCTCACACTAAAAAAACTGCACCTGCTGAAACTTTGCAGAAGTTTCAAAGGACGCAAAAGTATTTCCTTTTGCAATATACACAAGTCAGATTACCTTTGCTACAAATAGTACAATTCAGCCTGAGATTTCTGGACTTTTGTCTATTCCTCCCACTTCATCTGTCACGTCTGTTCAGCAGCACAAAGTGCAGGCAGAAAAGGGGGGCAGCCAGAGGTCCTCCACAACAGCCACTGAAGATGGAAGTTTATACCAGTACTTTGATAGAGTGGGTCTGTCGGAGAAACTGTACTTCCCCTCTTAAGAGGATCTGGTTTCCTGAATATATAGGGCAAACTACCCAACTGTTTTTGCTTATCCAGGTGATAYGCTGCAACTTCCAACATGCAAAATTTGATCGGTTGGTAAAATTTCCAGCTGTCCACTCCCTAATTTGTTAAGCTATAGGGTTTGTTAGATCTGAGAAGAGGTCCAATGTCTACAACATTAGCGAGCCAGGACAAAGCTGCAGCTCAGCACAGATTCCTTAGCAGGGATCTTAAGCTTTTCCAGATAGACTTCACTTTGAATCCAAAAAACAAAAGCAAAATTGAGGACATTCAACTGTTTGAACCCCAGATTAAAAAACGAGGAAGCGGGAGTCACTGACAATCAAAACTGTTTACTTTCAGAAAGCTCTGATCTTCTGGACCTGTATGTTTTCRATTTAGTTCTCTCCACTCAGATATTCAGTATCTGAAAGAGACGAGAAATTTTGTAACACCCACTATCTTTTGCCAATAACTGCTAATTTTGTTTATGAGACCATGCTTATCCTAAATCACACAATGAAGTGAAACCCATTCCTTGTCTTTTTCCTTTATATGTCATCACTGCCTTCAGGGAACTGCTGCTAACTGAAGCTAGTGGAAGTTTCTTTTCTTCTTGCAGAAAAAACAAACAAAAATATTAWTTTTTTTAAAAAATCAATGAAATATGTTGCACAGGTTCTGTTACTRGCTAAAACCTGTATAAAATGATATTACAGAGTAGCTTTTAGTTACCCTCACTTTTTTTCGTACTGCTGAAGTCAATTTAGTTCCAKGCATACACTAGATACCAGATTACTTGATAAATTTTTCACCAACCATTACGCTAAGAAGCAGATGTTTTAGATGTTATTGCCATCCAGAGGAAGATGCTTTAAGAACATGTGTGCACATATATACACACATGCGTAGACACCCCTCTATTGTAACCTTATGTACTTCTCAAGTAATAGAAAATAGGGCTGTAACACTTCAGTTGTTGCAAAATAAAACTTCTAGTTCAACATAAAAGTAATTAACTGGAGCATATTGAATCTACAAGTAGTAGGTTAAGTGCATAGGTTAATGTATTTGTGTTATTTATACAACAGTTCTGTATCTTCCCCCCTACTCACTGAGGCACAAACATGTCTACCCATTGCAAGAGCATCTCAGCCTACCAGCTTGATCTGATCAACATAATTCTTGTCTGCCTCCACAAACAYGAGATCACTGAAAATTGTATGTTCCACTTCATTTGACCTTTTCTGGCAGAAATATATTAAACATGTATAAAAATTGTACATTTTCTTCCACTGATTTCAGAACGTATTCAACCTGAAAGCAACAGAACATGGATTTCAAGAGCTGTCAGACACTCAATTTACTGCTGTTCTGGGTACTAAAATGCACAGGGCTCGGAGAACATACAAAACAAAGCTAATGCTACATGCTCAGAATATAGAAGATCCAAAAGAGAATTCAAATATTTGCCAGCAGGTTTCCCAAGCCAGATTTTTTGTTTATTTGCGCATTTGCTGTGCAGGCTACTTAGAGACAGTATGTTTTCTGCTCTCTCTCATTTTAATGTTAATTGTTAAGTATTAATATATTCCACCGTTATATCTGCATAGAAGCTTATATATGTATGTGCATTAACATTAGTATATAAATATTTATGCACACACCTACCCAATAATTAAGGCTTTTCTTCTACACATTTACATACAGGCTTAAATGCAGAAATGATCTTACCGACTTCCAACCAGACTACTCCCACATTTAAAATCACGTATTTTTACTACATATCCTGACATTAACATTATCCTGCACATGGTATAAGCAGATTTTCAGGCTTTGCAGATCACCTTCTTACAGAAAGGAGTATCAGTAGCAAAGGGCATGGAAGTATTCTACATGCAACTTTTTCTGATTTGCATAATAAATACCAGCCTTGGGACAGAGTCAGTCAAGTGACATGTCTTTCACCTCCCTGGGAGCCTAGCTCTGTGCTTAACTTTGCTGACTAAATTAACTCAGATCAGAGAACAGGGCAGACAACTAATATTCCTGCCACTAAAAAAAAAAAAAAAAAAGACAAAGCAAACATGGAACAAAAATAATGAAATAACTATCTTCCTCAAAACTTCAACACACCACGTGGTGCGTGGGCAAATAAAAGCAGTACTGAACTCCCCCTGCCAACAGTAACAGGGAAGCCTCCACAGCCATGCCACCTGCTGACGTGCTGTAACTGGTGCCCCAGGACAGCACATTGAGAAAAAAAATTTATCACAAGATTTGAACAGTAGGTTCACAGTAGGTTCAGGAATTTACCAATACTTTTTTCATTTCATCTGCACATGGTGGTCCCATCAGGATTTAACTAAGACTCTCACCATCACGTTACCTGTGATTCATGTTCTAAAACTCTCACATGCTTCTGCAATAGTGCAAAAGGCTTTATTTAGGTTATTTTAGTATTCTGAAAAGAAATTTTCACGTCTTTCCAATGAGGTATCAGCAATATTAACAGGCATAGAACTTCAGCTTCTTACAGCTGAGACTCTGGGCTTACTGCCTGTGGCCTTCATTCTGCAGGACACGCTTTTACTCAGCAGGTCTCTGGTCTCCAACAGGAGTATGCCCTGAAGAAGTTCCTAGTAAGGGCTGCACAGTGTAGGAGAAGGCAGCAAGTATGGTAACCTTTTCTTGTAAAAAAGCCCTTATAGTTCATAGTTTTTTGGTTTTTTCTTTCTTTCCTTCTTCAAATATGAAACGGTGGTATTTTAAACGTTATAAAATGACAACTAATTAAACACCCTCCCAGAAATCCATGCTTATTCCAACTTGSATTTGCAGCGAATACTTTATTCTGGAACTGCAAGTAGCTGGAGTTCCTTGGAATGCTGAAAGGCACTTATTTCCTCCCACAGGGGCCCAGAAGCAGGTCTTTAGGGATCTTAAAGCTTGTGGCTACAAATCCCCAGTTTTTCCAGGCTTCTGACCGATTCCCAATTCATTGTGTGATAAGGAGTTGCTAGTCCGATTTGGAGAACCATCAGTATCTGGGTATCTTCACTCTACATTGTATTTCATATGACAGAAGTACATAAAAAGTCCAGTTTCTTCTAAAAAAGTATCTAGCATGTTTAAGCGTACAAACACTTGCTTTAGTCCAGATCAGGCTATTGAGTGGTTTCAACAGTCACATTGCACAGGGACTACTTATGGTCACTAGATACTCTTCTTTCAAACCATTGTCTACACTCAATACTATTTTTCTTGGTCATATTGGTCAATTACTGAATGGTTTGGATAGAACTATAAGTAAAATTAATAGTTTAAGAACTTTGGCTCTCTTTCATTTAATTTTTATAATTGGTCCCAGTATTTAAATTTTTTATGAARAAAAAAGTCTATTATTTCATTCAAATCAGTATTTACCATTAAGTTTACCATTAACTTAATTTGTAAAGACAAGCCTCAGATGAAATTAGAAATCCTGAATTATTCATGATGAGGTCTACTAATTTTACACTGTTATTTCTTATGTGAAACTTCAATGTGTCAGACCAGAAGTTTTTCTTTCTGGCAGGGAATAAATGCTTCAAAACACTCCCTAGAGAACAAAATGTAGCTGTCACATTGAAGATAATGCATTTAATCTCTTTGTTACATTACAGCAACTTTAATAAGCTTTATTGTACTGCGTTTCTGTATAGCAACTCTGCAAAAAAATTCATTTACTAAGTAAGCAGCATGATGGTCTGTACATTTCTACCCACTTAACAATTAGATTAGTGCTTTCAAAATAGTCAAAAGCAGCAGTAAATTCCTTTCATAAAAGCTGGCAAACACAGCAAGCACGTCAGTCATTCCTCAAAGCAAAGATGACAGTTACTTTCTAATCTTCACTGATTCAGTTGAATTCGGATTCAAATTACACATGATTTCTAGCTTCTAGCAAACCTTGCTCCACTCAAGACCCACTGTRCAGGTATTTCATCTTAATTTATTTTAATGCCCATATTGAAACATATTCTATTACCACGATGAAATCCTTAAAAATGTTGACTATGTATAAAAAGTGTTCCAATTTTCAAGTAATTCTTTAAAAATTTGCATCTGGAGCCCAGAAATTAATTATACGTATAAATCTAGCTGTAACACGTAAGTCAAAAAACAACTCTATGAACATCTCCTTCCTCTCATGTTTAAGTGGCTACTGCAAACTCAGCCTCCATTTACTACATGCTCAYAATGAACAGCAAAGTGTCTTAGGAGCTTACTGCTGTAATAAGACTGAAGTGCCAATCTCATGCAGCCTGTGTAAGGATCCGGCCTCCATTTATCTAGTACAAGCATTCAGATTTGTATCACTAAACATTTCACTGTTAGAAGTACAAAATACTCTTTAAACAGTCCAAACAACGATCCCTCAATATACATTAGAGCCTAGGGAATATCAGTACTTTGGCATTTTATTTAACTTGCTTTCTTTCGTCCTTTACAAAAACAGCACAATTTTAACAAATATTTAATTCACAGACTACAACAGCCTATATGACATTGAGTAATTGCTACAGAATACTTTCTGTATTAGAAGCACAACAGTAGCTACCATGATAGTATCATTAAGCCAAAGCAGCGTACCTCTGCTTTGTGTGGAGGGGTGCAAAGTTACACTGACTTTTCTGCTATTTCTATTTTTTGGTAACGTGAACTGCTAAAATTCTCCATTCTCATTTAAGCAGGGCAGAAACAATCTCATATACGATCTGAAATGGCAGTCATAGTAAACAGAGTCATTTAGGACTTTATAAACTGCAACCTAGTTAATGCTAGAGATGATTATCTAGTATAAAATGTTACAGTATAAGAGGAGACTGACMAGATGAAATGGAGCCAGTTGTTGTCATGACCATATATCTAAATGGGAGACCTCCTTGACAAACCAKTATCAACTCAATCAGGAGTTGAAAACCAACAAAGAATTAACAAATAGAATTAATGAGGGGAATAATATGGATGCAATCTGAAAAAAACCACAATATAATAAACAGTATAGGACTGTTTTTCTAGTTCAGAGTAAGGAAGCCAGCAAGTTAACTGTAAGCAGTTAAATACATTCACAAACTGGTTTTGCTAATGAAACTTTCAGACRGGGCACACTGCTCGTCTTGGAAAACACTGCTTAGAAAGATGAGCTTTGTAATATTCCCCCGAAGATGAGCAAACATGAGTTTTGGTGCGCATTGGAAAAAAGCAAATTTAGCATTCAGAGACCTCGAGATGCTTCATGGCTACTTCTCCATCTATAGGTCCCCAATTAAAGACAGATGTTAAACATATGCTTCAGTCTATTTCGATTTAGGAAGTCAGTGAAGCGTGTGCTCAAGGGCTTACATTCTGCACAGGGATCATTGTAGAAGTGGGGAATTTAGTAATAAGTAATACTTAAGTAGCAGCTTGGATTAGTGATCTGAAGGTGTTTAATGTAGGAAATCACTGTCATTACCTTAATTTTTATAGATGAAAGAGCTGGGACACAGAAGTGAGCGATCTGTCTCCAGACATACAAAAGGCCAATAAAAAAAAATCTTGGGAAAAAGCCTGCATTATCCAATTCTCAGTTCAGACTTACAGTCTCTCCAGCCATCTAATACAACTACTCCAAATGTTGTACTTAACAGAAAAAAYCCAGCACTAGATCAATATAGCTATTGTAAACCATCGGATGGTACTCTGAAAATAAGAGGGTAATGACTACCAGATTTTCACATATTCTGTAATACAAATCTGCAGTAAATCTAGTCCAACACAGTAAACAGATGCAATCATTGATTACTTTTCCTAGGGAATTAGAACCTGAATCTGTCAAAAAGTTGGTGATCCGTATCAACTTGAGGTATCTTCCTCCATTATACTCATGATTTTGGAACAGTTTCTGAATAATCTACGTATCTATTTTTCTAGCCCGCAATATCTTCCCAGGGACAGTAAACCAAGTATTTGCAAGACATTTTTGACAAAATACATTTCCAAGAATTTCCTCTGCTTTTACTGAATTCTTGCCCAATTTCAAAAAAACATGCAGACTTACTTGACTTATTACAGATGCATGAATGAAAGACTGCCACTCAACTGCAGTGATTCCCAGTACTTAGAATCATAGAATCATAGAATYATAGAATCATTAAGGTTGGAAAAGACCTTTAAGATCATCGAGTCCAACCATCAACCCAGTACCCATGCCCACTAAACCAAGTCCTGAAGCACCTCATCCACATGTTTTTTGAACACCTCCAGGGATCGTGACTCCACCACTTCCCTGGGCAGCCTGTTCCAATGCCTGACTACCCTTTCAGTGAAGAAATTTTTCCTAATGTCCAATCTAAACCTCCCCTGGCACAACTTGAGGCCATTTCCTCTCATCCTATCGCTTGTTACTTGGGAGAAGAGACCAGCACCCGCCTCTCTACAGCCTCCTTTCAGGTAGTTGTAGAGAGCGATAAGGTCTCCCCTCAGCCTCCTCTTCTCTAGGCTAAACAACCCCAGCTCCCTCACACGCTCCTCATAAGACCTGTTCTCTAGACCCTTCACCAGCCTCGTCGCCTGTCTCTGGACACGCTCCAGCACCTCAATGTCCTTCTTGTAGTGAGGGGCCCAAAACTGAACGCAGGATTCGAGGTGCGGCCTCACCAGTGCCGAGTACAGGGGCACGATCACCTCCCTACTCCTGCTGGTCACACTATTCCTGACACRGGCCAGGATGCCGTTGGCCTTCTTGGCCACCTGGGCACACTGCCGGCTCATGTTCAGCCGGCCGTCGACCAGCACCCCCAGGTCCTTTTCCGCCGGGCAGCTTTCCAGCCACTCTTCCCCAAGCCTGKAGCGTTGTCTGGGGTTGTYGTGACCCAAGTGCAGGACCCGGCACTTGGCCTTGTTGAACCTCATGCAATTGGCCTCGGCCYATCGATCCAGCCTGTCCAGATCCCTCTGCAGAGCCTTCCTACCCTCAGGCAGATCAACACTCCCGCCCAGCTTGGTGTCATCTGCGAACTTAYTGAGGGTGCACTCAATCCCCTCGTCCAGATCATTGATAAAGATGTTGAACAAGACCGGCCCCAAAACTRAGCCCTGGGGCACACACTTGTCATACAACACAGAAGCATCATCAATATCTTCTGAAAAATGGCCAGGACTGGCAACTCTTTCATTTCAGCCTTCCTCAAAGAGTCATAGGCATTGTTACACTCATGCTCACGTGCCATTTYCATTGCCTGCGCCTTTAGGTCCAAACCAACTCTTAAAAAAGTGGAATGAAATCTCCTGGTTTGGCAGTAGTATGTACACAGGACACACATCTGTTACCAACACTCTGATGTTCCCTCATTGCTTAATCAGCTGTCAAAACTTATCACTGCCTCTACTACTTCACTAATGCAAGATCTATTTAACATTCAAAAAGATGCCGCACAGGACTCTCAGTAACCAGTAAAACAGGTTAAACGATACCAGCATTTGATCACTATCCTCAGCAATGAAAATCATACAGAGAATTTCAGACATCAATAGAGCAAAGTAGTTTTAACAGACACAGTTGATCACTAGACAGATTATTTATATTCCATATTTGTGCATGTTTTAAGGCAAGGGACACTATTTCTCCAACTGCTGTTTTACTATATTCCTGAAAACAGCATGTTAAGAMGACTATGCTAATGTTTATATTTGGAAAAAATCAGATCCTCAGAGTTTCACTACTTATTTTGTAATTATTTTAACTATTCCCTCAACAAGAGTATTTTTGCTTACTTCTTTAGATTTCACAGTTTATGTGCAGAATTGCGTTTTAACGGCCTCCCTCTGGGCTCTCACAACCTTAATTCATTTGAAAACTATATAAACCTCTGTGCCATCTGGTAACTTTTTGCAATGTCATTATCCTGATAAATGTATGCATGATATTAGACATTTTCCATTACAGAGGTGACTAATTTTGCTTCTATATTTACAAATCTGTCTGCAGATTTCTGTTACAGGTCCATTTGAGGAGTCTTGTTTAAAGGAACAGACTTGTTCCTTTCAACTTATATCTTACTGAAATGATGCCAAGTTTTTTTGCCAAACGTTATTTAAATTATGTACTACTGTTTATTCRAATCAGTTTCCTGTCTTGTAAATTAGCTATACAAAGTAGCAAAAATGCCACAGAATTTGTTTTGCACATTTTTGTATGCTGCCAAATGAAATTTTGAATAAAATCATTGTTGCRCTGTGAGAGGAAAAATAATGATTGAAGCAGCAGTTTTTCCCCTCATTCTGCAACTTCACGAAGGCAGCTGTATATCTTAATGAAAGTTCAGGAAAGACAGCTGACTTTGAAGTTTACATCAAAGCATTGTATGTGATGTGTTACACAAGACTACTTAAAAATATTATGAAACCACATGTACCCCAGTGCTTCCTACCCAAACATTCAGCCTAACAATACATGATATGTTACGTCATACTTTTGTTCATCCCAAAAAGCAGTGACATCACTGACCTGATGAGCACCATCATGACTAAAAACACTCCAGGACAAATAGACACACTTGTGCTTCTATCTATATGCGTACAAGGAACACACATTCAGTATTGTCTGATACCCTGGTATCAGGGCACGGCAGCCCTTCCCTGTGGGGACTTACATCTGATGCTGCTCAAGGCGTTAAAAAATACAGCCTGCACTTGCGGAGTTGAGAGCCAATAGCAGTCTGCCTCATTTTCCTCATCACTCCTTCCATTTCCACCCCCTTCCTCCCTTTCCACAYCTCCAGCCATGCTATCCCCTCCCATCCCACGTCTTCTCCTTGCTTTCATGGTAGTTTTTGGCATTTACTCTGCTGAGTAAAATTCAAGCCCTACCTCCAGGGAATACTAATTTATACAAATTAGAAGTTTTTCCAGCTGAAATACCCCAAAGCTTCACAAACAGAGGATTTACTAGGATCTGCAGACTGAAATGAAGAGACTGTCTTTAAATGGCAGCTGAAAACACACAGGGAGTCAGCCTCAGCTATGCCCCAGTCATTCACTCAGTCAGCAAACGTCAGTGTCTGTAGTCCACAGAAACTTGGCATAGAACAGTTGGTCTGACATTAAAAAAATCTTCTGGCCTCAGACTAGCCACTGCCAAATTTTCACAGCGCCTACAGAGAATAGGCAATTTGTGAAATTACAAAAAAGCAAGACTGATAGAATGAAGAGAGCTACAGTTTATCTCCATTTAGAGAATAACAGTATTTTGCGTACTCAGCTTCTTTAATGTTTGCAAAACTGAGCAACAGGGAACTGGAGAAATGGTTTCTGCACATTTTATAGCTATATAGCTAATCACAATATTAACTAAGCTCAGTAAATCCCCTTAACATTTGTCTTTTTGGTAAGTTGATGTCGTAAGGCTCACAGAGCAACATGCTTTGCTTTCAAAAGTGCCTTAAAGCAGCCACTCAGTATGCTTATGAATTATTATCTAAACTGTTAAAAATATCTAGGCTTTTTTAAACCTTTGAAATACAATCACTTATGTAAATACAAGATATCTGCTTACTTCCCAATATATGACACTTCATTGTGCTGAAGATATTACTTTTATATTAAATATATCTAAAATAAATTACTGTATCTGTGCTCCTCATTAGCAGCAAATTATGAAGGCAGGAGGGAAAAGGTTTTTCAGAAAGAGGTACAGAATCACTAGTTGCGTGAGTCCTGCCAACAAGCCCCAATTTCTCAGCTTTGGCTCTATTTCATTTAGCACAGTGGCACATAACATCCTTCGGTTTGGGTACCTGGGTTAGGGTTCCCTCCAGTGTTTTTCTTTTCAGATACTGCTGCAGATAGCTAAAACGCAGGAGGAGACGATGGCAGCAAATTCTAAATCAGTGAGTTTTTTATTTAAAACTCAACATTTTCATTTGAGGTGCTGACAAATAACTGGGTATCAGTGGGCAGATCACCAAACTTCACAATTAGACGTGCCAGTACAGAAGTACACTAATTACGCAGCTAAAGATTTTTTTACTCTGAACTCTACTGAAAAGGAAGCAGTTGGCTAAATTAGACAAAATTAATGAAAAAAGCAACACTTAATATTAGACAGGCACATTTATCCTTCTTCAATTCACCCATTAGTAGTCTGTTTTGCTGCTGAGTAGCAACAGGCTGGCTCAGCGCTAATTAAGCCAGTCATTATCACAGCTAGGTGTTTACAGCCTTTAAACTTCTCACTCATTTATTCTCCCATTGGTTCCTAGGAAAAGCATCTGTCCTTTTTAATCCAGATAGCAAACAGGCCAAAATAAAACATTATCCTATTTAGGGCTGTTAGCCAAGAAGTTAAAAAGAGAAAAGCCTTCCACCTCAATGCACCCCAGAGGATGCGCCGGAGCATCTGGGCCAGGGTGAGGGGGGGCGGGGCAGCCGGTTCAGGGGCTGACATCTGCTGACATTGCAAAGGTACATGATCCCAGAGAGGATTCCCCGAGACCCGCAGAGACCTCCACGGAGCTCATGTCAATCTTCCCAGTGGCTGCAGGTGATGTTCAGACAGTTGTTGATACTACACAGACTGATGCATTGCAACTGGGGGTGGGGGGGCTGGGGGGAAATGTGGTTTTCCCTTGTTGCTGTGTGAAGATAAGCTTTCACACGTCGTGATAATGCAGCAAGACGTGGAACGTCTGTTATTAAACAGACTGGCTCATAGCCTCGGTGACAGTACAGGGACGCAAAGCTTCATTTTAAATGAGGACCATTCTGAAAGTAATTTGAGGAACAAAACAGAACAAGGGAGAGCTGTAACATCCAGAGTCTTTCTAATTAAGACTAAGCTCCTATACAAGCCTACTGCAAGTTACCCGTGCATTTCCTGACACATCCAAAAGCTGTACTTGAATGCCCCAAACTCTGAACACATGTCAGGTAAGTCCCTGGGATATCCAAAGAATTTCCTGAAAATCAGGGTCATTAATGGAAAGTGCCTGAAAGGATGTGTAGGACTGGATCTTGCAACCAGGCCTTCTATATAACATGAAGGGAAAAAAGCCTAATGAAATCTAGTAATAATTCAGGAAACAAATRCAACTATCAAAAAAACCTTCTTTCTTCCTAAATGATGCATGAATAGTACATAAGTCTCAGAATGGATGACTTCTCCACATGAAGAAATTAACCCAGAGATATTCAAAATGGCTAAGACTTAAACCCAGTGTCATTGAATTGATTCTACTACGGTGATGCACAGAATGTCACTCCTCAAAGACAAAGAATCCCCCAAACGAGTTTTTACCCAGCAGTATAAATTAACATCATTTAACATGCAGGTTCYCCCCTTATTTTTCAGTTCAGAAACATCTTCCAATTTTCAAGCTGACCACCTGAGATATTATAAAGAGCACAGAATTCTTAGAGTACATCTCACTGGGGCAAGCATTAGTGTAACAGGAAGTTACCAGTTACCAGTATCCACATGGTCCACTTTGCCATGTGACAGTTGTTGTGAAAGGACAAAAATGTTTTCTAAGGACACAGAAACAGTAGTCTGATAATAAAGCAATGGATGTTTTATATACATGTCTGCAGGCAGGCAAATTGGGACATCCCATTAGGAAAAAACAGAAGCTTCCTTTATGCTTTTAAAAGACTTCAGCAAATATCTTGAACGATCTTTCTGATCATAAAAAGCTAATTTAAGCCATGTTTTTGAACTGTAAACCCCTTTTGTTTATCTGTCTCCTAACTATGCCTCATTAAGAATCACAAACTAAAACCAGACATGCTCAGCACAGTTGGTGCCACGCCAACTGAATCATCACATCTGAACGATTAGCAATCAAAGCGGACAGAAGTTTTTAAAGATGACTACAGAGGGATTTCAAAAGGAAAGCTACCTGGCTTCAGAAAGCAAAAATTTGCCYCAAACTTTGAAGCAATGATTACAACCATTTAAGAGGGCAGCTGTGTTTCATGGTGTGCCTTGCAGTCTGGGTTCTCCTAACACAAACCTCAAGAGGCTTCTGGAGCACATTGCACTTCCTCTCCCTTCCAGGCGCCTCGGGTCCCATCACTCGTCTGCTGATCACACCAAGGAAAAGAGTACATCACCGGCTCCGGTCTAACAGTGTTGGCAGTCAACTGAGGAACAGTGTTAAGTCACACAATGTAAAGACAAGCAGAGAGAATCCAAATATTTGACAATATAGAACAAGTCTAGGAGGAACAACTGGAAGTTCACTTGAAGATTTACACAAGCCTGGCACCAAACAGCTCAATACTATGCTTTTGTGTTAACAGGCGTCTATCTGAAAGTTGAAATACTGTGTATCACAAGGCCCAAATTCTACTTCTGAGCTCAATCTTCCTTTAAAAGTACCTGACTTTTACTTCTGAATTTACAAAAAGCATGCCATGTAATAGTCCCAGTTTAAGAATCCCCAAAACACATGGGCTATAAGGTCTTATTTTTCAAACCTTCAAAAACTACACAAATATCAGTGAAAATAAGTATGTGGCTCATCTGCTGCATAGGTGCTGCACTGATATACAGTATGTCAAGCTACTTAATCACAAAAGAAATCAATGAGTTGTTTTTTCCTTGCTGGAATATTTTGTTTCTTCTCTTTCAGCCACTAACAAAACCACTGATTATTTATTGCGGGTTCTTGTGAAAGTTTTAAGAAGAAAAATTATCCACAGAAGTAGCATATAAAACTAACTATTCTGAATAGTTGAACCATGCAAGTAATTGATTATTAAGTCAGATGAAATTATTTTTCCTCATTCCAGTAAGTTTTGCAAGATTTTAAAATAAATTTCCTAAAGAAAATGACATTATCAACAAAAGAGGAATGCTTTTTAAAGGAAGTAAAACAGCTCAATTGTTTTCTTTGCTCTCCTAAAAAAACTGACACGAATTTTTAAACATCTCTCATAACACTGAATATACTGTTTCTGCCTTTTTTTTTTTAAACCTTAATACTTAATGTCAGTAAAAATCCTCCAACAGGTGCCATCATATGAGTATAAAAATTCTTTTTACCAGAATTCTTATTTCCCCTTCCATATCAGGGCTCTACTCTGCTATAAAAGCATCTTCTAACTGTATCCAAATCAGTAGCTGGGGGAAGGGAGCATGGGGAGACATAATGGGCAAGAGAGAAACATTTCCTATTACACAGAGGCAGTTATAGTAACGATTAAAAAAATACAGCAGGTGTGCTGCAGATAAGTTCTTAGGGCACCCAATGCATAAAAACATCTCTCACTATCAAGAATGCAAATATTTGAATATATAAAAAGCATGGTGTTCTGGTGCAATCAGGAAACAAAGGGACCATTTCTAGATGATTTGTACATCAAGAATGGTACAGCTTCCTCATTAGGTTAACTGAGAACTAGGCAAGATAGCGATTGTGCAGATGTCACCGAATGCTGCACTGATATGCACAGCTGTCAGCATCAGGTATGGTGCCATTGTGTTTAATGCTTGCATTGCCTGCATGTGACAGTCTTAGTAATGAAATGCTAGTTAAGAATAGAGCAGAAATATAGCTGGTTTCTCCAAAGAAATTAGATGGCTCCAAATCGCCTAGAAACAGCTGCCAGAAAACTGTTTGAGTTATACAACTTGAGATTTTCAGAGCAGCAGGAATAGACAATTTGCCAGAGTTCAGCAAACACAGTAAAAAGGCGCCAGAGGGACCTGAGCTAGGTTTATTTAATGTTCCAAGGGGATACAGAATAGACTGCTTTTCACAACTGAAATGTATTCATTTGCAGTTTCAATGAAATACAATTAGCTGTGGGAAATCAAGGTTGATCCATGGAAAAGGACAAGTTTTTGGAAATATAATGGAAAACCTCAGAGTCACTCTTTTTGCAAGACCAGAACAAAGCAAATCTGATTTCTGATTAGATTTTTCAGTAGCAAGTCAGGTAGAAGTTTACCAGAAATGATGCAAATTGCAGATTGAAAATTATACAGCTTCCTCAGTAGGTTMTTATGAACTATGTAAGCAGTATCAGATGTACTTATGCAAGAGAAAAAGCCACACTGATTTATGTCAGATGTCACAGTCATGAGTTATCATAAGAATAATTTGTATAACCCAGTTTCMTGTAAGATTCTCCTGTGTGTGTAACCATCTTTTTTAAACTGCTGTGCAAGTCTCTTTAACATCTAAACTGCACCCAAGGTGCAAAGCCATAGCACTGAGTAAGTAATGATGCTCGGCATTTGAGGTCCATCCTGCTCATGTCACAGTAAGAAATTTAGAAATTGATTATGACCTCAACAGCATTAAAAAATAAATCTATTAAAATATACATTAAGTCCATAGTGAGAGATGAAAAAATAGGAGTCTAGCCCTAAATTCCTCCTAAAATACATACAGCAACATTCATATTTTGGCATTGCCCACACATACCAGATACCTGCCATTCAATAATACCAAAAACCCTCTAGTATCTGTCAGCATACAAGTCCCCTTACCCTCACGTTACGAAAGCCCTGCTAGAATATTCTTATACCTTGTATCTACTGAGAATTTACTGGACATCGGTAGAAATCATTTTATATAGAAAAGCTAGGAGTTGAAAGGCAAGGAATGGGATTTTTTTATACCAATCCAATTGTATTCAGCCACAGAGATCGCTACCACAATATTTTATGGCTCCTCCTGAACTTAACACTCTTGTATATTCCAGGATAATGGTGAAGTTGTTCCAATACTTCTCCAGACTTTAAAGATGGATCCAACTTTATCATTTTTTTCACCAATGACCAATTTCTCATCRTATGTCTCTTGAGGAAAGCACTTTATCAAGTCACAAATCATTCTTCTCATTTTGATGACTTCTGATTTAAAAACCACACATGTTCAGCACTGATTCCCCAGCATTCATCTACTGATTATTTCATTATCAGCCTAAGAGCAAATATTGAGAAGAGTTAGCTTGGTTTATTGTCAAGCTAATTACTTTTCCTATGCCACTGTTTAAATTATGTAGTAATGTGTTGACAACATTGTTCTCTTTCAGTGACTTGTTATTTGATGTTGCTTCCGGTATTAATTGTGCATAACTGAAAATTCTAATAAAATGGTGACACTTGAGTACTAGTATATCCATATAGAATTACATTAATTGACTTGCAGTAGACAAAAAAAAATAAAAATCAAAAATCAAAAAACAAAAACAAACAAACAAMCCCCCCCCAAACACCATAGGCAATAAATACAATTCCTTCAATCAAATTAGTTAGAATATTTAGTTTGCTGCCTTGGAGAATTTGCTTAAATGCTTCCTTTAAATTTTATTGACAGTATAACACTAGTTCTAACAGTCAGCTCTTCAGTATATTAATAGAGCTCATAAATGAATATAAAATATTAAAGAAGGTTGGCATTCATGACTACTAAGACCAACGGTATGCACCGAATTCTAACGCAATGGGTAGCAACCATTCCGTGGCGAGCAATGGAGACCTCCACAAGAAAAGGGTATTATGGCCTCTATTTGCATAAAAACTTTCAGATCTTTTTCACAATTGTAGACATAGAATATTATATTTAAATCTCTTATCTAACTATCCAAGAATGATTATTTTTCAAGTAGTATTTCTAATGAACTGTTGCATTCTGCTCCTCAGACTAACATAGTTCCACCCCATTAATTCTGTAATCATGGCCAAGAATTTGGTTCTCAAGACTTGATTTTAAAAGGACAGTCATATGCAAACACAYGCATCCTATCCATTGAACATGTTAAAAAGGCCTGAGATAACTATGGAAAAAGATCATATCAGTCATGTTAATGTTTTAATCTAATATTATACGCAAAAGCACAAGAGTTTACAATTTCAAAAGGAAAGCGTAGTTTTGATTGTTTTATTGTCGGAGAAAAGGAGTGTTAGCATTACTGACTCTAGGTGGAGATGTCTTTAAACATTTCACTGTGCCATTTTAGGTGCCTTATTTCTTTAAAATTTCACTTTGCTCTCAATTTTTTTTTTAATCTCCRGATAAAAAACAGAGACTGTGCAAAAAAATAACCATGCAAAAAAAATGTATTCTTAAATTTAGACTGTTAATTCATATAGTAAAGTTAGATCTTCTCTCTACTGTTTTTGAGTATTTGTACATTAATTCTATACAACCTAATGCTACTCAGTTTTCATGATAGTTCCTGGCAGCAAATTTCATAAATTGTCATGCATTGCTTAAGAANGGGAGATTAATTATATGACTGTTGCCAAACAACAATGCCTTTTTCCCCCACTATTGTACAACCATTTTCATGTGGAAATAAACTTACTAAACTACTGCCTTAAAAGGTAGCWTTTAATCTTCTTCTGAAAATTTACCGTTAGGGGGTGAGGGGACCCAAACTCCTTACTTTTCAGCCAATTACTACAGAAATACATTTCAGCATGGAGCCCTTTAYGCCTTCAGGAAACCTACATCATAGTTACCTCTTTGTCAGGTTATTTTCAAATAAGTAAATTTTTCTAGTTGATGCTTTTGAAATGCAGACCATTTCTGAGGTAATCATTCATCAATTCACATACTTGTGACTTTGTAACCCTCTCTCCATTGTTCCATGACGCGAGTAAAATGATAGCGATTGCTTTGCCGCACAGTATTCGAGGTAACGCACCCTAAAACACCTAACAAAAAGCAGGAAATAAATAATCCTCAAGGGTATTTGCCACTATTTGGGGTAAAGAAGAAGATAAAAGGAATCACAACATTGTTCTYTGCAATGAGCATCACAATCAAAAACATGTAAGAAAAAGCCATTGGGCATGATATTCTGAGGCAAGTATGAAAGTGAACAGGTGAAAACTTTATACGGTTTTCACTTTAGCTTTTGATACGTTCTTTTTACCCAGTTCTTTAAGAGAAGTCAACAAGCAGAATTTACGTCGGCTGTCACTGACAGCAATGCAATGACAAGATGCATTTTTGTCATGAAGAAAGAAGATGCTATTAAGACAAAATTGGAGAATCAAAGTGCAGAAAGCCATGCAGAAGACTGGTCCAACAGGTCAGGGTCCACTTCAGATTTAAAGAAGTTAAGACAAGTGGTAAGGTAAAACAACACGGGAAGATTATTTAAACTAGTTATTAATGTAACTTCTTTCACTAAGCATATATAAAAGTAGCAAAGGGGAAAACAAGGGTATTGACTGAAGTTAAGCCCGAATCTAACCTATGGCATAAGGAGATTTATTTTCAGCAGCTTCCCAGTCCTTGTGCAGTGTGATAACAACCTACAACCCTATCCAGTCTCTCTTTTCACAACAAAGCATCATCCAAATCCCTCCATAAGGATGGGACCATCCCTATTGCTACTCCATGCCTTCCACCCCTGCCAGCTCTAAGTGGTGCTGGATATTTGATGTGGGCCTGTTATGTCTGTCAAGTGTATGAAAGAATCTTCTACGAAAAGGTGTTCTAAAGTCATTAAAATTCATCTTGGAATTGTTTTGCTGGCCAGAAAAATAGCAAGAAGGTGAACAAGCCTGTGGGCAGGATGACTGTACAAAAAACCCCGAACAATATTTGGTGGGGAGGATCACAGTCATCATGGATCAAGAATCTCCCAGCGGGAAAAATGAGAACATATTTTGCAGGCTTGGGGCAATACTGACATATACTTTCTCCTTGTAATGCCTCAGAGAGAGGAAAATACCCTGAGCTGTGTTATTTTTGCAGAGTTCTCTTTGCTTTCTGATTTAGTACAGGTCAATACAATCTTAGTACAGGTCAGTGCTTTATACCAATGCCTTTTTAACATTTGGGAGTGGAAACCCCACAGGGTTCTGGCACCACAGGTGCATTCTAGATGCATGCTTTAGCATTCCCGCCCTTCTGAGTTGGTTTTCCAATGGAAAAATTCCTTGGCTGAAAAAGAAATAAAAAACACGGTATATTTCTACATAATTATAGTCCAAATAAGAGTGATAGAAGCTGACACTACTGTTGTTCATATGCCAGTTAAAGATAATCAAACAAAAGCTATTAGTACTGTACCCTGTAACTTTGTTACTTCTTTTGCCATACTGAAGCGTAAGTAAGTCAAGCCACAAAAAACAAATAAAAAACCACAAGTCATGCTGAGCAGTGATTTGTCCATCTGCTTTCTTTCCTGACATCTTTCTTACCTACAGTTGAGCAAAACAGTTAAATACCCAATGGTCTCATTCTGAATTGGGTCAGACTGTTGCCTGACTTTATTTTTTGACCTTTTCTTTTCTTGAGAGCAAACTGACTTCAGTATTGATTTCTCCAATGGGATACAGACTGCACACTACTGAAAAACATGAAGTGGTTCCATTCTGATCTTCAACATTGACCATCAAATGCCTGGTACTGTAAAAAGACTTTCACGCTGTTACTTAAATTTGGGGATATTTGACCTGTCCTATTACTTCAAAGACTACTTGGCTATTTGGACACTGCAAATGTATGAGTAACCTCTGCAAAGCCAGAGCAGAGAATAGAAGCTTTTATTGAAGGGCTGKTTTTTTTTCTGCAAAGCACAAGAGAGCAATTTAAACTGTCCTGGCTACTGTCACAAAGAAGCTGGTGGCATCAAAACTAGAAGCCAGCTGGGCTGGGCGAGAGTGGAGGACTTGATGAGAAAGCAAGAAGTATGCTATGAAGCATGAAACTCCATTCTTTCAGTATGCTCCAGGAAAAATAACACATACAAAAACCTGCACACAATCCACACAAAACTATAGGGCATCTGACATTCTTGATAATCTTCTTTTATATAACAGAGGTACTTTCAGTGTTTTCAAATAACTTCAGCAGYGCCTTTAGCAACCTATTAACCTGCACAGCTGGGAAAAAAAGTGGTATTTTCCTCCTATAAAAAAAAAAATATCTAGGTTAATTCTATCAGCTAAGCAAAAGCTGCACAAAATTAAGCTTGATACAAGCTCTTAGTRTTTTCAGAAATTGTTCTGAATGGCACTGTCATGAGAACAGATTTGGGGAAGGCGACTAATTTTTTTTAAAGTGTTGTTTCAATTAAGTGTCTAGCATTTGCAATTATGGTGTTTTGAGAAGCTGAAGCAACAACACGTTCTCATTAATTTATACAGCAATAACAGTTTTGGCACGAGGTTAGAATCGCAGGCCAATAAAACAGATGAGCAGGCAAAACTGTCTCTCACTGAAAAGACAACAGGCCTCAGTAGGCTTTCTTGCAAAGTCCATAACTAATAAGTATTTACACAGAGCGAGCGACTGGAAGACCTTCAGCAACCTTTTGGGATGCGTGTGCGTGGGAGGGAGGCAAGCGTCCAGGAACAGGACAAGAAAAGAATTCCATGTGGTTACACACACACACTTTTCTGCTTTTACTACAGTTAATGAGATACAGGTAAAGTGATGAGAAATTGACACTAGTGTACAAGAAAATACTAAGTTTGTATTTACCTCATGTTGGACTTYTATCACAGTCAGTATTTGTCTTCCAAATTTCAAAATATTTTAAAAATATTAATTACGACTAAGCTTGCAAAACTTTCTTACAGAGCATCCCGGTATAGTAAATTTGACCRCTTTTTATAAAGTTCTGAAGAAAGATCAACTAGTTTCTGCAAACCATTTTTGAAGTGCTTCTCAAGAGTTTCTCAAAGACATAAGTATGTTCCAAATACAGTCTGCCAGAAAAATACAATATTACCATCTGGGGGCTTTGATGACATAAAAAGTTTGTTTATTCATCTTTTACAGGTTTAACTTACACAACAAATAACCCCTGTGGTGACTGGCATCATAGTTATTCCAGCTGGTACAGTTACACTTGAGTAAGTAAAATTTAGCCAACACTATATGAAATACGGTATCTCTCTAGTTTCTTATAAGTGTGGGGAAAATATTTTTAGAGATAGTGGTATCCTTTCATATTTATTTAAAACTGGGATTTATAGCGTGCTAATTAGTTGAAATTATTATCAAATGAATAYTGATTTTCATCCACTCCGAGACCTGACACAACGTACATCAAAATATCTTGGTGTAAGTCTCAAAGTTGCTAATTAAAAAATACAGGCAATGTGGTTTGTGCATGCACCATTTGCTTGGAATTTAACATCACATATTTGTGCTTGCTTATACCTGTTGCCATTTTCAGCTACTCTAAACAATGAGATATTGTTCATTCCTTTTTCAGTGAAGCCTGATGCACTTTAATAGAGAAAAGCAATACTTACCAGTATGAATTTGTCAAACTTCTACTTTGTCTTAGGTGCAAACAACTAAGTAAAACCACCTGCATGCAAGCATGTCCAAAATCACATGCACACCCGCCCTACATCCTGAACACAACATTTACAATGTCCTGTTACAAATATCTAATTAGATTTTATTATACCCGTGAATCAGTGTTTTTAAGGGAAGGTAATGATGCCCATATGGGTGAAGATTTCAAGATCAGATCTTTGAAAAACTGAAATACATATTAGCTTCTTATATTCAAATTTTTGCTCCACACTTCAATTTCCTGCCAACTCTTTTGATACTTTATTTCTCTACATATTACCTTCTTAAAGAAAAGAAAAGCAGTGACAAATAATTAAGTGTAAATAAAGTATAGTGAAGAAATAACACGTCGATTCCTCAGGACTTCAATATGAGAAGGTACAGCCTTTACTCCTTCACCACTACGTTCCCTATCTCCTTCTGAGACCGAAACTTCCATCACCACTAGGCAAAATTCCCCACTGCAGGACACTGTAATTCCCCACTACCCCCTCTGCTGCCAAATGCTGCCCAACTCTCAGTACACCACAGCTACAKGTCTGGACCATGGGCTCATTAATCAGACCATTTGGGTGCTGCTGTCATTTGGGCCAGAGTCCACTTCTGATGTCAGAACAGGCCACAGCCAGAAAGGGCAGGGGAGCAGTCTGTCTGCACTGCTGTTTCGCTCTGCCTCCTGAAGTGAAGGATTTCGGCTACTGTCTAGATTTATGTAGAGAGTTACCACAGCAGACCATTAAAACCCAAGGTAATCAGTGCCGTTAGCCCTACCATTCAATTAACAAGTATTTTTCATTGAATAACCACAGATACTGAGACATGTTTCTAAATTTATTTTGCATGGAGCACTCCTACGGATATCCATGAAGGTTTATTGTGCATACATAGAAAGCATGCAACTCAGCTGTGAATAACAGGGCTCTGCAGTGTGGACCAAAGTGGTGAACTTTACTCCTGGTTTTCCCACTGCCTCTCAGAAGATGCCATTGACATGGCAGAAGAACCTATGGTGTTGGTGTAGGGGCTTCAGAATGAACGTTCATTTATTGCTAACACTGAGGAAACACGTTAATGAGAGATGCTGTACAAAAACAGTTTCAGGGATGGAGAAAAAAAAGAAAAACAGTACAGCTTATACAAGACTTCGTACGCTGACGACCACAGGGTCAAATTAATATAGATGTTTTTGTATATGTATACTGAGATCCTTATGTGTTTCCTCCTCTCGGGAGGAATGTGTGAGAAAGGAGATGATTAAGAAGGAGGGGAAAAAAAATTCTTATTCGTTGGATTTTCCAAAATGTTCCAAAACAAAACTTGTTTAAGTCAATGGAAATTTGACTTCTTATTTTTCTTTTAGCAATCAGACCAAGGTGACAGGTTGTGGAAAAAAAAAATCTCATTATGACATTTTCATTTGGACAAGCTAATTGTTGTCTGTGGGATGGATGGCTGAACACAAGGAACAGTAAAGTGCCTGACAGGCTAAGGATACCAGGTTATGGTTTGCTACAAGCCATCAACGTATAAACTGTCCACTTACAGTGAATCTTCATTCGTAACCTTTCCAGAATGTCTTCTCACTGAGTGTATCATAAATAGCAAGGTCCTTCTGCTCTACCTTATGCTCAAGTGCTGTATGCATTTCACCGGGTTAATTAATCAAAGGGTACTTGCTAATTAGGTGACTTTAACATGTCTAGATAGCTATATGAAACTGAACTTGTATTTCTGTTAGTTCTTGTAATTGCTTTAAAGAGGTAAAGCCTATGCAATGTAGCCACGTGCTGCATGACGGAGTCAGCAGGAACCTACTCTGATGATGCTTAGCCCATCTGTCACACAAAGCACTTCAGCGAGCAATTTTTACAAGCAGTTTTTCCATTGCCAAGTGAATTTTCTTCCCCTCAAGTATTTTCCACATTTTGTCAATACCTAAAATAGAAGTTACAAACCAACCCCTCAATAACAGATTAGGGAAAAATTCACATTAAGAAGAGATGGTTATTTTCTTTTCATTGACATAGTTTAAGATTCTTTTCCAATGTACCAATACCGCTCTCCTTCACCAGGGATAAAGTTTCAAGTAGCGAATAACTAAGAGGTATGAATAATTAAGAGAGAAAAAATACTCTGACTATCAAGCTTTCCACAACAGGTATGTGGGTTATGACAAAACTGAGATAATATAATAGGATGCTCCCAACAGCCACATAATATCTTCCAGCCAGATGTTATGCAGAACAATAGAGTATGAACTGAGTCAAAGAAGAAATCATCACATGCAGGGGAAGGCGCTTAATCCCTGAAGGTATTATTCTATCAGTCAGTGCTATAATACTTAGAGGTTATTTTGGAAATTAACATCTACATGTTTTTCATAAAAGCATAAACAAAAAATCATCTATAGCTTTACCTCTGATCATTTTGGCAGTTCTTAATGTTAGGACAATCTTAGGACTGAAAGGACCTTCAAAGGGCTTCTCGTCCTTTATTATGCCTCAGCGATACTATAACTATTCCTAGAGACACTGCTCACCACACAACAGAGATTGCCCCTTCTTCCTAAGAAACCCTAGTTCTACAATGATGAATAATAAATTGTTTCTTATTTGCTCCTTTTTTTTTAGTTCTGACTTTGAGCATTCATTCTGTATTTGATTCACATGGATCAGCTGTTGTATCTACAACCCAGAGCATCTTCCTGCTCCTTCCATGGGGACCAGACTTGGCACATGCCCTCTTCCCCTGGCTGCAGGTTCTGTGCAGAGCAAACCCAGAGCACGCTTCAGCTGGTGGCCACTGTTCATCCTAATAGGAGCCCCAGACAGGAGAGATTCAGGGTGCAGAGGACACAGTGGTGCACAAATAAAACACGCTTCTATTCAGTGCTTTCTATGGCTTTTTCAAACACATTTCAACAACTATCATATGTATCAGAGATCTCAACTTCCTTCTACTCCCATGTCCCTATTAATGGAAGTGCTAGCTACCAGTACGTTCAAGGAGCTAACAATTGCCTTATTCCAATCTCATTCATATTTCTCTCAATTCATCTGGACTTACAATTTTGATGGAGAGGAAAAAAATGTGACCTCATAAATGAAATCTGAATGATATTTCTCCCCTCGCTGAAGGCTAGATTTCACTATTATCATTTAAAAAAATCACTACAAACAATCTGCCCATGGTATTTATGTCCTGCCAGTAGCCACAGTACATAAGAACAGAAGTGAAAAATGAGAAAATATTGCAGAAACAGAATGATTTTTGGCTTCTCAAAATAAAATAGAGAAAAGAAGTGGTCACTTACTACAAATGCTTCAGGAAGATAAATATCAGGGAGTGGAAAAGGCAGTATTCAAGACAAGAACAAATGACTATTAGAGGGGCATCAATACATTTAGGCTGTAAATTATAAGACCGCCAGTCAGTAGAATACTGAAGTTCTAGAATAGCCTCTGAATTGGAAAGGCAAGATACATCATCTAATGTTATGTGACATTACTGTTGTTGATGATGGGCGAGTCAAGAGATGTCTTTTAATTCTGTGTTCTCATCTCTTTAGGACTTGCTCTCTTATGCTTAATGAAACGTTGGCATACAATGGAACTGCAGTGTTAAATGAGATAATGCAGTACGTGAGCCTTTCTATTTGGGACTAGGCAAATGGATATTGAATACTCTATCATTTCATTTTTAAGATGGAAACCACTCAGATTATTCAGAGTAGTTCATGCAAGCGTACAAGTATCCACTTTTACCTCGTATATACACAGAAAATATAAACAGACCTTTAAAGACATGCTTTTACAGCAAGATCTGCCTGCAAATATTTCAGTTATTCCTTCTGAACTAGCTTCTGTTTCTGAACATATATAAATGATACTGCGGCTTAATTTGTGACAACTCAATTCTCAGGTGACAAAAGAATAAACCACAGCAGCCAGGTACACACACAGTCAGAACCTCATATTCCAGGGAAGGTGGTAAAAGGTTATTTTGGACACTTGCTGTTATTTGATCCTCTAATAGCAGTTGGGAATGCAGCCAAAACCCTACAATGTTGGTGACAACAGGCTCACAAACACCTTCTATCAAAGTGATTGATAAACTCTTTGCCATATTTAGTAATCGTTTTCCACAACCTCTGAGCTTTATTTCTATCCTGCCTACACAGCCCCAGTAGCTGTCCACTGGCCAGCTTCYGAGCATTAAACAATCAGTAATTTCTTCAGCAGGTCTGAAAGTAGTAGATGTATAGAGCTCACTCTCACCCCAACACCCAGCATCTCCATCGTCATTTCTTCCTAATGGGATGGCTGGGCCTAAAGAGTGATATAAAAAATAAAACAGAAGCACCCCAGAGGAGGACAGAAGCAGGGACTCGAGGATAAAATCCACGCACTGGATATAGGAAGATTTATGGATTCAGTCTTTCTCTTTACTAAACCACTGAAAATTTCAGACTTACCAAACATCCCTCCCTGGATTTCTTCTGCATGCTGTCACAGGAACTAATATATTTCACAAGTATTTATGTTGAAAACCAGTGAAGGGACCAAACACATCAGCATTAGGGCTCCCAATAAAGTCCTCATGTACCTTGAAAATTCCTTTCTCRCAGAAAATGAGGATTTTGCAGTACTAAGATCAGGCATATCTTTTTCTACTCAAATACAGAGCTTAATCTAAATCAAGTTTTCAGAACTGTTATGATACAGCTTTGCCCGACCGAAAAAGTATCTTATTGCCAATATTACCACCATATAAAAATAATTATATCCCAGCTGAAATGTTTATTAAATAAATTGGCAAATCAAGTATTTTCATTATTTTTCATCAAGGACCATACCATGATACAACAGATACTATATTCCTTACGGTCTCTCTCATTTTATTTAACTCCTGACTTGCAGAACAGTGTCTAAATCATGACAACTATTTTCAGAAAGAAAGTATTTAAAAAGTACAGTCACTCTAAAAAGTCAGACTACTCAGGTGCAGTAAAACAATTACAGCTTGCATTTTACTTTTTGGCAATACCGTCGTATTATTTCAATGGAACAAAAGCCTCTGTATAGGTTCCAAACTTTTTGAAAAGATGACACTTGGTGCAGTTCTGGCCATGATCTGAACACTAATCCTGTRAGAACTGTTTTAAAAGTTTAAGCTACCTTTGAGGAACAGAGTTTTGGTTTTAGGGTTTTTCTTTCCCCTTGAGGCTTTTCAAAATCAACCTATAAGATCAGCGTTTCTAGCTGAAACTCCCAGTTAAAATGCTTAAACGTGAAGTGCAGTATATCTTCACAAAATTTACTTTTCTCACAGTTCAAAACAGTTAATATTATTTTACACCCCAACAACTCTCAGTTTTCCCCCAGTAACCTTAGATGTGCAGAGACCACAGTGCTGTTAAAAAATTAAGAAATAATTTCTGTATGTTTCTTTCCTTGCCAGAACATCACCTTTCCTAAAATCTGTCTTTGAATTATTATTAATACTTCGAAGTATTATAAAAGAAGAAAAATATATTCGGAGATTATAACAGTGAGGTAAGTAAAAACATTCAATGATATAACTGAAACTTTGTTAAAAATACAATAAMAAAAAATATTACAGATTACCTTTACTCAAAAAACCCAAAAGGTTCGCAGAAGGTAAATAAGTGATCTTYTTTTAAAGAAAAATTTCTCTACTCCACCCCAATCCAAATTGTTTTATATTTCTCTACAAGAAATGTGATGATCTCTTAATCAAATTTAAAACAAGCCTTTAGGACCCACACAGAAATAAACACTGTGCAAGATGGTAGTAAGATGTTTATGGGCAACCTATAAATCAGTTCCTACTTGTGAAGACGTCTCCACACAGACTGCATTAAGAAGCCAATCTGATCTTCCTGTTTATCAAACTACTAGTTACCAAGTACAAACAGTGTCTGACTGAAGACAAACTTTTCAGCTTCCATTAGATGATCTCAGTATTACCTGACGTAAGGGCTGATTTAATATAGTTTTAGATTACAGGAACAAAGCATGGTGAACAGGAGAGGGGTTGTTTGTTTTCTGTGGGTTCGTTTTTGGTGTTGGGGGGAGTGAGGGGAGGCGGGGGGGGAAGCACCTCTGTCAGAACAGAAGAGACTTTTTACCCCACCTTAGTGAACCTGTATATAAATGAATGCTATTGCTCTTTTAAGTGAATGACATGTCAGGTAATTGTTAAGATAAAGAAGAAGGAATTATCGAATTTTTTATTTTCTCCCAGTTTTGGATAAGATAGTTTTGTTTCTGGTACTTATCCTCAATATGAAGCTTTTGTTTATATTTATGATCAAATTATAAGGCAGAAAGAAGACGATGAAATTTCAGAATGCACTCTTCCTTACAGTGTTTACATCTAAAACAAGCTATACTGACACTGGTTGGCACCCCTGTTGAGTTTGTTGACAGTTATAGTGCTACACTAACTCCAGAGTCAGTCTCCTCATTTTACATTCTGAGAAGATAACATTTTGCACTGAATTTACTCGTTATGAATAATATGCTGCTTTTTAACATAAAGTAACAAAAAGCTACATTTATAAGCAAGTGTGTGTATTTTGTTGTATTTTCCAAATACACACAGCATCTAGAACCATCACTTTATGTCTGGATGTGCAAGAAAGCAACAGSAGAAGAGTACAACAGAACAAATTCCTGGTTGCAGGACCGCTTRTACTTCTAGACAGAAACAAAGCGCAGCAACTCTTTATCTGGTACCCTGCAACCCTGAAGCAACACAAATCTATGAAACTGTCCTTCAATGGGCCAACCACAGGTACCATTAGAAGACGAGATGCCCAAGACAGGACTTCATCTTCATGCCAAGGCACCCAAAGCTTCTCCTCAGTTCTGCCATATATGCCAAAGATGACAATACAGAACTCCAACACTACTTCTGTAAACTAATTGCATTATTTAAAAATAAAATTGAGTAATGACATACACGTACAATTAAATCTGGTCAGTGCTAAATACCTGTGGCAATAATCTCTCAAAAGAGAGGACTTAAACAGGAAATAAAAGTGAACAGTTCAAGGCCAAGACAAACATAATCATCAAAACCGTTAACAATAAACATAAACTTAAGGGGAAAAAAAAAACCCCAAATGAGACTATATCAGTGAGGGTGAACAAAAAGCCAAACAGAATTTTGGGACACTCCAAGTTGCCTAGGACGTGAAGTCAGCCATATTTCTCCCTGAATTCTCACGACAGTCCCCGCAAGCATTGCAGGAATTCCAGTTCCTCTCAGGTAAATGGGATCAGAAACTTTATTAAGATACATGGTCACAAAAAAAAAAAAAGGCAAGTCATACATTAATTTTTTGATACTGCCAGCTTTCCAACTGTCTTGGAAGCTAGTGATTTTATCTATACATAGCTATTGTTTTAAGTTACAAGAGGATGGCTCTAAGTTGCAAACAGCTTACTTCAACGGTAGTTTCTCTAGTGCCTAAATTTACTTCGTTTCAGAGTTCCTTAAAATGCTACCTCTTTACCCAGCTTGTGAGCGTGCCATTTGAACGATGCTCTGCAAGGGTCCCCCAGATATCTTCCAATAATAAAATCCTTAAAGGCCAGTGGCAACATAAATATGRTACCTTGGGTCAACCCAATAGTATTATTGTAATGGATAGGGTACAGTGCAACCTTCTGAACAAAAAGGATYGCAAGGTGTTTGACTCTCCAGTGTCATCAGCATTTGCCAGGGTAATAGGCAATCCAAGAYAACTTGAATAACAAGAACGGCTAATGAGTCTTGCAGTCACACAAAAGCTGACTCTACTGCTCAGTAAGATTGCATCTTGCTTGAGTGAAAGGGAACAGTTCACTGACACATGGTAGTTCTGCAATCTCTCCAACGCCACCTACCAAAGGAGTAGTTCTGTAAGCACATGGATTTCCTACGAGTTTGTGTTTTGTAGCTTAAAGGCTGATGCAACTTCTCCTCATCAAGCTCGCTCAGAGACTGCAGCAGCTCTGTGGTCTCTCTTCCTACCCTTCCTTGATCCGTAGTTTGAAAGCCTGAGCTCATGCAGTCTGTCAGAGACAAGACACATGCRGCCTTTCTTTTATTTGCCCACCAAATTCTCCCTTTCAGGGTTTTAATTTTCTGTCAATCTTGTCTGAATGGGACAASAAATTCAAAAGTTGAAAGGCTTGAAGTGTTTGGCAGGCAGATACTAGACACAGGTGTTTCCACAGGAAACTTTTTTTGCTTATATATGAACCTAATATGTAGCCAGCTCACACTAATGCTGGCAATCACTTCAAGGTCCTGACCTTAGTGACAACCAAACCTGCAGTATAAATTCTCAACCCCCTCCCACTCTCCCCCCCTTGGCTTTTAAGTGGAAGGAGAAGGGTTGAGGAAGGAAGTTCTTCAGACAACACCATCACAATTTAATCTACACTGTACTTCTCACTTGGCAGAACCTGGAATAAGCCTATCAAGGCTTTTACTGTTAAACAAAATTGCAAGRAAAAAAAACAGCTGAAGAGCAATCACCTTGTACTTAAAACATTGCAAGTCTCTTACAGAATCTGATCGCTGGTGGGAAAAACCTGAAAGCCACTTGAAAAAAAATTAAGAGCCACTGGACAGAACAATTTGCATATGAAACATATTTGCATATGAAAGAAATGTCAACCCAGCTGAGAATGTGTTCACAAGACCTTTAAAAAAAATACACCAAGAGTGTAAAGCTTCGCTACGACGCATTAGAAGTGAAATGGCAAGGTGGGAGAAAATGGTATGTGACTATTTTAGGAATGGTCTTTAAACTCATCATTCGACTGACCATTTTAATGATAAATAATTAACACACTTTCTGATGAGAAAGTAAGCATGAAGACTAGAATCACCACTGGACGAAAGAGGGAGCATCACTGGAAAAAAGAGACCTGCAGAGACCTGCAGGAAACTAACTGCTAATTCCTAAGCAAACGGCATGAAATATGAAACCCAGAGGGAATTAGTATCAGACCCATGTTTTGCAGGTCTCCTCCTGTTAGTGCATTTGCCAGGCTGAGCTCTTTAAGAATGACTGTTAGATAAAACTGTCAAAAGCACCAAGAGTGTGGCTACTCTGAAATCAGTTCAACCACTTTCACGTGAAACCAATATGTCAAATTGAAATCACGTATGCTGTTTGCCTGGGTGACTTTAAAATACATATTAAAAAAAAAAGCCACAGACCTGCTTATGAAGCTTCCTATACACCTTCATTCTAGACTTCCGGTTAGTAGGATTTTCAATTGTCCCTCGCCGTTTTGTGAATCTTGCCTGATTCCAAATAAAAAATTTCAGTTTGAATTTGTGGTTCACAAATTCACACAAATTAAGGGCCAGGTTGTTCTCTTACGACAACTTGACTTACCTCTACTTTCCTGGAAAAAGTGTYTCCCAAAATTCTACATAGAACAGCATCACCATTAACTACTGAAGATATCAGGAGTTCTGACACTCTCTTTGACTTTAGGGAAAGCTGATGAAAATTAAGGCGTTTTTTCACAAAACAACATATATAATAAACAAAACAATTCCGTTAAAATTACATGTAAGAGAGCTGTGCCAGGTCAGGCCATCCAAATGTAAAATTGAGAGAGACACACTATTTCTGAATTGCATACATTAAATTCAATAGGAAATCTGGTATTATTACTGACTCAGAGAAACTGGGCCACTTTAGCCAAAGAAACATCACTTTTGTGAAGTCCAATAACACAGAGCTAATACAGCACAACCACTGTGCCAGTTCTCAGTTTCACACATTCTTAAGAGAACAAATGCTTATTTCCTCATTTAGCAATTTCAAATGAAGAACTGTAAAGCTGTACGCTGTTGCTTGACCGAGCTTGTTTGCTTAGGCCCAAACTTGCAAGATTTTGAAAAAATACCCAGTGAAAAATAAAAGAATTAAAACCTCTTCTGGGCTTGCTTTGCTTGGCATATAATCCTTTAAAAACGAGTTATACTTAGATATTGCAAGGCTAATGAACTGCATAATCAGAAAACAGTATCAGATGACAGGATCACTAGAACTGCTAGAAATRATTGCATTATAGTTCTATCACTAATACAAATCTTAAAAATTGATTTTTGTCAAGACTGTTTTCACACACCCTGTTACAATCCAATTATATCCTAACCTATTATCAGATTTAGTTGTTGTCAGTTTAGAAAGCAAACTAAAATTTAAGTGATTGCTCCTGCAGAGCCTCCAGAGCTCTCCTAACACTTGTTCAGTACTGTTGATCATTCAGAGTAGACTTCACTGACGTGAACTGGAACTGAACTGATTAGTCAACATGCTACCCTCACTGCTGTGGTTATCCACTCCATGCCATCCTTCTCACAACCATCACATCATTTATTCTTCTTTTAATCACACTTCATTTCTGGAAAGAGACCGATTCCACTTTTCGGGGAAAAAAGGCTTTAAATGGCATCATGAGCTGCCATGTTACCTGCATTAATACTGCATTTTATGAGACTATTATAAATGTGCCCATTTAGGCACTAAATTACTCTCCTCACAAGCACTGAGCAGCCCAAACATCAAGTCACAACAAAGTATGTTTGCTCCTTTCCCATTTACATCTGTCCTTCCRTAGAACCATATAGGAAATTGCCACCTTTAAATGAAGGAATCRGTGAAAAAGGTGTGAACTTGCCAGTATACTCTATAGCCTTTACTCTCGCCACCTCCTAAAACAAGCTGTGCCTTTAAAACAAACAACGAAGTGTAAGATACAATGCAAGAAGTTGCCAGAAACCAATTATCTCCAAGATAACCAAGATAACCTTGGTCAAATCTAGCCAATGGACTAAAATGTTATTTAGGAAGGGGATGACGAATAACACACAGAGCGAAAGACTACATAAAAATTGTTTCCATAGAAATCTTGTCCCCTAAAACAGTGATAGAAATCACCATGGCAACTAACCTGAATAATTAACGATGCAGATTTAAAATTTATCCTGGTTTAAGGATTAGAGGACAGACCAGACCACTGCACTAGCAGCTGTCTCTCTCTTGGAAAAGTTCAAGTTGGATGCTTGCTTAATTACAAATTATTGTAAGATCTATTAGTAGTTTTCTCTCCCAAAGGATAGAGTTGCACACRGATTTTGATGATTTTTAGAAGTTATGTTTCAGTTGACTGCATAAATTGCAAACAAAAAACCAAAAGCACCAGGGTATACTGGATATTGTTTGAGAGCTCTCTATAAAATAAAAATCAATAATACGGTAGAAGAGAAAGGGATTTAAGTCATTTTATTCTCATTCTACACAAAAGCAATAAAATTTTTGGTGCATCCATGTCTTTTAAAGGAATCTGTATGASCACAGTAGTAGGGAAACTATTTTTTCCTATTCTTATGAACGAAATGATGTATTCTCTGCTATGTACAATTTATATTTTGAGTCTCAACTGCCTTTAACGCCTARTTCCAAATGTTTTAGGTCTGTATATACTCACACCATTTTAGGAAAAAAAACCCCAATCAATCAGTGACTTCTGGCTGCTGACCACAGTTGGGAAAAAAATGGGTAGCTGCTAGAAATGATTAAATCATTCTTTTATCTGTTTATTTATTTCACATACTTAATGACAATTACTCACAGGAGATTGTGAAGCCATGCCTTAAGGTCTAAACAAACAGTTAATTTTCCCCCACTTTCACGTTAGTAATTTTGGTGCTGCCACCAGTTTCATGCTATGACATACACTCAAAAATCCTATTCTGAGGAAATTTGGAGTGAAAGTTAATTTAGATTGCTGAAAATTATCTCGCTGAAGAGCTCTCTTGGTCTCCTTTAACTCCATCCTAGCTATTGTGTTTAGGAAACAGACGGATGAGTAACTCCCCATCAACCACTAACATGTTCAAAACATGAATTTATTTCAAATATAAAGGTTATGTCTGGARGACAGGTAACCTAACATTACAAGGTTTTACTGTCTTCATCCTGCTTTTTTTAATTCTGTACACAGTGTGCTTAAGACTTTAAATAAGAATTCTGGCTTTAAGTGTAATCTTGGAACAGAAGATATTTGTGAACTATTAGCTGTGGTGGAACTTAGCATAATGCATATGGCTGATCCAATTCCCTCCCTTAATTAAACAGTAGCCAGAGTCTGTATTTGGAAGCTCTGACTAATAAGCTAAGAGGATCTTTATGGTTCTCAATTTTCAAACAGCTGGCTTGTATGGAAAACAAGATGTCTTGGCACAGAGAATTATTTATGCCCATGTAGATTCAGCGTGACTGATTATTTGCCACACGACAACAGAAATCTGCAAAGTAATTTGAGAAAGAAACRGCTATCCCGATTCTGGCAAAAATTCCTCTCCATCATTAACTCAATCAAAATTGGTTTTATGCAGAGGTAGTATTTCAATAGCTCAAGAAAACCACCATACTTGGCATATGCTCAGCAACAAAAAAAMCCAAAAACAATAAAAAAAACCAAAACCAAACAAACCAACCCACCCTACAAACACTGTTACCATATTCATTCTCTGAAGTAGATAAATTAATTTTGATTGTATGTGGTTGTATTCTTCCGTATTGTTTTACATGACATTTTATATGCATCAGTTCAAGAAGGCGGCTGGAAATTTTTCTTCATGTCACTATGATTTTTAAATTTTATCCTGTTGTTAAGTGTGACAATTAGTTGCTAAGATGCTACACAGGTACATACATAATGGAGCTAAATTTCTCTTGCCCTGTGTGTTTATCGTGATCAAGAAGAGCAGAAAGAGAAAATGAGATTAGACTATTTTTGCTTCTACTGAAAATAGTTGTTTTGCCTTTCAGTTAAGAATATTTTTCCTCTGCTTTACCCAGCCATTCAAACTTTCAGGAAATACTTGTGCAAATCAATACTAAGAGGACAAGCACTTTCAAGACCTCTGAACATGCTTCAGACTCCTACCACTCTAGGTCAGGTCAAGATCAGAAAAATTCTGATAGCGTGCTTTACGCCAGGTGTACACAGAAGAAAAGAATTTCTAACCAGTCAGCATGAGTTAAAAACATTAAAATGCTAGATTAAAAAAAAAAAACAACAAACACTAATCAAAACTTTAAAATAAAACTTTTCCAAACAAAGCAGATAATTCCTTTTGTTTCTTTCTTTTTGTTGAACATCTTATACCTTTACTGCAGTAGAGAGAGACTTTTTCATGATTAATGTCTAACATGAAGGTAGCTAATTGCCAGTTGAGCTGTCTGCAACTGTTACAAATTGCAAAAATTTTACCTTATCTGCTGGATGTCTACATTATTCTGYGCCTGCCTTTAGCTCACAAGATTTGAGAGCTGAAGTCTTGACTTAGTCTGAAGCACTTCGCAGAAGTGCTGACAAGATCCTCACCACAGAGCTTTCCCTGTGTAGATATGCTATTCATTTTCTCTTTGGGACTGCAGCTTGGTGGAAGAGGACAAGCAGTCTCTACCCACCAGTCAGTTTCTTTCTCATTAATACATCCTGAATTTTTTCCTCTGTAAAGCTGACCATTTACTTATGCAGACCTATGCAGCCACTGTCACATGTCCTGCTGCAGTTCTCATTTTGTCCTTAGCAACTTACTGGTACACATTACATTAACGATCATACACTTGGTTTTCAATGCAGAGTTTACACCTTTATTTAGAAGAAATGGATGATTATCCAGGCTCTTACCTACAAAGAAAGCAAACCACCGCCTTTGGCCATACCAGAGAGAAAAGCTTGTTCATTGTTCCATCTCATCTGAAGGTTGAGGTTACTGCATTGGGAATCATGAAGACTGACATATGGAAGAGACCTTCCTAACTAGGACACAATAAGCAACACAACTTTTCTTCCAGGGATGTGCCACTTTCATAAACAATGATCCTTCCAGAGAGAGGTGTCATCCAACTAATGTCACTCAGTAACCTATACAGACCACACCAGCCCTTACAGCCCAGGACCTACACATGGCTTCATAAAATTCCAACCACTGTCTGTCACCCTGAGATCGACAAATGAGCAGAGATGGAGAACAAACTCTCTTAACCTCCATAAAGATGGTCTCTTCTGGTTAAGTGTTTGAGGAAGCAAATCCACTGGCTATGTCGCATCCAAGAGAAACACACATCCCTAAGGATCTATTAAGCCAAGTTGCACCTATCCAGTAAGCTATGTGAACCAAATAAAGCAGCACACACACCACTACTAGGGGAAAAAAAAAAAACATACACAAACAAACAAAACCCCCGCACACCTACAGGTAGTTACATAATACTAATCCAATAGAAGATGTCAGCAGTGAAAAAAGGACTGGATTCTATGAAAGTAGGCTAAAATATATTGGCTGAATATCTGAAATAATATATACAAGACTGTTTTCCTGTTCTAATACATTTGTGATTAAGTAGTGTTTATGTCATCTTCTGAATTTGTTAACAGCTTCTCAGGGAGCTTTTCAGCGAGTAAAGTTTAATATGTACTAGGAATTACCCGGCTGATTTGTCATCTCACCTTCATGTGTTTAAGCCCATCACTGGAACCAATACATATTTAACAACATCCTATGTCATATCATTTAGAGGAGGTCATATAAGTTTTGAAATCAGCCTTTCACATCCACTGTATGACACTATTCAATCCAAGTGTTTAAAACAAGATCTTATTAAGATTACACAGCGAGACTGAGGATACATAGTATTTACCTACAAAGCACTGTAAAGCATCTTGAACAGTCGGCTTCACACTTATGCCGACTTCAAAGATTCGCTACTTGAGAGTCTTAATTAGGCATCTGTATTCTAATAGACTGTTTAGTCTCCTCTGAACTAAAATTTCCTGAGTAGCTTGTCAATTCAAAACACTTTATTCTTCATATGTTGTCGGTTTAGGCTATTTTGCTCTACTAAATCACCCGCAAATTATTTCTGTCAGCAGTATGTCAGTCTAAGAGACTCTTTAAGCTYAAATCTCCCACTCATGTGAAAAACATGCAGGAATTCTGGTATTTTATGACTATCAAAAGAAAAAAGATTATCTGTTGTAGAAAACACAACCATTAAATGGTTGTAATGGGCAGCTGCATTACTACCTGTAGCAGTYTGAAGTTTCCCTATCACCCCTAATCATTAGGGAGTCCTACAAGCGAGATTCATCATCTCACTATATCTAGAGTAAGTAGACAAGGAGTTTTCTTCGCKACCGCTTCTCATAATTTATTTATTTTTGTTARAATTGCAGTCAAGCCATTAAGAGAGAGTTCTGGGACAAAGACTAAACCCCATTTTCCTTGGGCTGATGCATTCAGGATCTAAACAGAAGCAAAAAAACATTTTCTGTGCAAATCAGACGTCTGGATCCTGGATGAAATAAAACAAAAATGAATCAAAACAAGATGCAACACAAACACAAAAGCCTTCTGGTTTTACCTATAAAGCCAATGGCTATGTGCAGCATTGATATTTGAAATTAAATTCTTGGTGATGTATAGCTCAATGAATTAAGAGGCATGGGAAACAGTTCTTCCACTTGCATTATTATATGGAGTTCATTTTACCAGCATTTGCTGTAAGATTTACAACAGAGTTTACTCACATGTATACATTTGCAAAYACGTAACTCACTACCGTGGTGATTTCTAACTGTGCCTTGTTGTTCACCTTAGTACATAACATCTTCATTTTAGAAGATTTTGCTAAGATATTTGCTCTTGAACATTTTTGTTGACTTGCAACTTTTTGTGTCTTGAGCCAGAAAAAACCCAACATGGAAAATTCATGAAGTGAGTGTTCCTTTTATTAATCAATAACCCCGTGGTTAATTACTTTGTCTTGAGATGCAATTCCCAAAATTTCTGCATCCTGAGTGTTTCCATCTGCAAGGGTAATGCTCTGATTTCCATACCTTAGAATATTCACATGAGCAGTACTCTCAGCTACATCTGTTTAGGTTTTCCCCCTCTGGATACGTATTAAACACCCACTGGAATACAGACTGAATCTCAAGGTTCCACTTGCTAGAGACTCACTTCTAGAGCTCCATTTCCCTGATCAGTGCACCATATTAATATAATTCTGTCCAACTGAGTGGTTATTTACATTTCTTAYGGAAACCCATGGGGTTAGCACAGCTTCATTAGGATAGATTAAAAAATGCATTTCTCCCTAGTCTAAAGTAGATCAACTCTGAAAAAGTGAATTAAGTGTCTTTAGATAAGGAACATGTCTCCCTTTTTTCAAAGTGGGAATTTAATTGTTCACATATACCCCATGTTAGTATCATAATTACTTAGTTTTTGGAGAAACGAGTAGAAGGCAGCATAAACCTCCTCTTGTAGATGTTCCTTAAGTTTAATCTTCCATTGTTTCACTTTTGTTAAAAAAAAAAAAAAAAAAAGAAAACAAAACAAACCACCAACCCACTGTTTCAAGAGGAAGACTTGTGCTCACAAAGTTTCTAATTTTATACAAAAACCCCCACCCATTACTAAGCATAATTGTGTTTTGAACAACCAGTCCTTGCCCCTGCATTTATTCCCAGTCAGACATGGAGAAGGAATCTAATACAAATCCCTCAAAATAAATCAACAATCAAAAGAAAAACCGTACTCCTACAAACGCTACACGCACATATTACAACCAGGGTGACTATCCAAGTCAGACATGACACTTTTAAAACCAAGCTGAAGCCCATTATATGCACCTAAAAGCTATTAAATTTCTCTTAGTTCAAGCTACAATGAATATCTAGTTTTACAGAAAAATTACTACTGATTCTGTTAAAGGAAAAAAACCAGAATCAATCCAGGTCACCAATTAAGTGTTTCTCTCAGGAGTCAATGTGGCAACTATGCCAGCTGTACCCTGTAGTCTTATGTAATGCCAGGCTACTTTACCCGAGCAGTTTAAAATGGTTCCTTTCATTAAATGAAAACGTTAGAGCACCTATGAAAGCACTCTGCACAAAGCTTAAAAAAACCACGGTACTTTACTTTGAACTAGTCTGCAAAGTCTGATAGTCTTTCTGAAAACACTCTTTGTATGGGGATTCAATTTCACAAGGCTAAGTTAACACAGATGCTTCTTGACCTTTTCCGAGAAGGGTAGGCACATTTTTGGTCAAAGACCTTCTGAACAGCTCTACAATTAGCGGACYTGCATCCACACAAGAGTTTTGAAACAATATTTTCTGTATGGCCTCAAGGTAAAAATGTCCTTCTTTAYCCAACTGTGATGAAACAAAAAAAMCCAAACAAACAAACAAAAAAAATCTTTCTCACAAGAGTAAAGGAAGCAGTGCTGCCAAAAGATGTCCTGATGAACCGCTAGTCCTTCATGACAATTTTTTGGTTACAAATTCCATAGTGAGAGGGGAAAAGGTTCTAACAGATTTCATTTATTATTTCTATAAATACTATATCCCATGAGCAGGTAAAGTGACACAAGAAAAAAATTCTGTAGCAAAGTTAAGCTAAGATTCATGCACATTAATACCACATTCTCTGTAGCAGTATTAAYGTGCATGAATCTTTGCGTAACTTCTTGATATCCATAGCACATACCAATCAAGATACTAACATGATCTGCTGTGTTTGCATGTTGCTATGCATCATTATCAGTAAGAAACAAGTCAAAAAAGAAAAACACAGTCGCATAACTGAAAGCAAATATTTCACACAGATTGTAACAAGCCATGAAGCTTCTCTCAGAGGGCAAGTCATTTGTGTCCTGTATTGGACAATTAATGTCATTACAGAACACAGAATTAATAGCCCTCATTAAAAGCATCTGGAGAATTTCACTGCTACAGTAACTGTGACCAATCCAGAATGCCCAATTACAAGTCAAGGTTGCATCCTTCACTCCTGCTTTGAAATGTTGCATATGGTCTCTCTAGATCAGACTCTGTATTTTCATTCAATAAGCATTGCTTTACTACGTTGTAACAGCATCTGTAGGCTGCTAATACAAGACTTCTCTGTTACTACTGAACAAGATCCAGGTAACCTATTCTGAAGGGCTTGAAATCTAAGGAGCAACTTAAGGGGGCTGGCAAGATTTACATAAAAAGAATCTGCAATATTAAAAAAGAGAAGTTTTCCAAGTCTGGTCAGACATTCTACCAAATTTAAAAAAAAAAAAAAAAAATCAGTAAGCTATTCTACCCTCACGTCATTTGTAATCCAGCTTGATACCGGAACTCAAAAACGGCTCTAAGTAACATACATAGATTATATATTCCGCTTGCTATGTCTATATGTGTGCTGTATGCAATTAACATGAATAGATTTGCTTGATAACTGAATTCAGACAGGTTGTAATAGACAATGAAGATTATCAGAAGACAAAAATCATGTGTTATACAGTGAACTATTAATGTCACATGCAGCAACGTATTATTCACAGGTATAAAATAATCACATATGACATGCCAATTCATAATCTCTCTTAAATGGAACATCCAGATAAATTTAGAGGAACTGAAATTATGAGTCTTCAGATTCATAATGATGGTTTGCCTCAATTTAGTATAGGTTAAAGTTCTATGCAAATCATAGCTCATGTACCTTAATATCTACTTTATTTTTTAACCTTCCATGTTCAAGGAAGAATTTCTAGGGGGTGGGAGGTGGGGAAAAGTCATAGAAATATTGGCATAGAACAAACCACTAAGAATAAAGATCGATCAAAGTGCATGACTAATCCCAATGAGTTCTAGTTTATAAGCCATTCCCATTCTTAAGAATTCTTCCATGATAGGCAACACACAAAAACTTCGGAGAAAGCTCCTACTTAAACTTCTTAACCAAAATAGTTGTCCTATCACAGCCCAAGTGTCTTGGGCAGCAGAATTTGTTCAGAGCTACAGGTTTTAAAGAGGAGACTCACAAAAGTACTTGCCTATGGAGAAATCCTACATTGGGAATGGAATGAGCAGCAGTTAGGATCTTCCATATTCGAAAATAAGCATTCCAGCTCACCTTGCCTAATCTCTAACAGAACTTTTTGTAAACCTCCTCCTAGGGGCAGAGGTGTCTGTGAGCCAAGGGTTAGTTTTTATACAGCTCAGCAATGCAACCTTGTCTCAGATGCCTGAGAAGACTGCTAAGTTGTGAGAAAGATCTGTGGAAAAACTAGAGAAAACTAAGCAAGTTAACAAGGTAAAAATCAGACAGAGGTGAGGCTGCCGAGACAGTGATGACACCTCCTGAATTCAAGAGGAAAAACTCCAGCATGAGAGGTATAAAACCATATGGGGGGAAAAAACCTCACCAAATTGRAAAATAGCAACACAACAATAATGAGATTCAGCCGGTTTCGAGAAACCCTGAAGCCAACTTCTCCACCTGACTAATGACAGGTTGTCTGGCAAAAGTGCGCCAAGAGTCTCATTGGGATGGTTAGCATAGCATCGAGTTAGTTCTAGCTATCTACCGCATATTTAGCCAATAAATAATTGCTTTAGACTCGCAAACGTATCGTGTTTGCAGAACCCCTATCACACAATAGAAGCTGCTTGAGCAAAGTGACCCCACAGAGAAAGGACACACTGGGCATGAAGTGAGAAAAATCTTGCCTTGAAAGGTTTTCAGAAAAAAAAAAAAAAAAGAATAACAACAAGAAAAAAACATAGCTTCTTATGTACATATGTATGACACTGCTGCAACAGTCCCACATCCTGGAAATTTCCTCTCTGCACCCAGAAGAAAGGATTAAGCTGTATCACACATATATTGGAAATAAAATTTCTGGTGGTGAGCTGACAAGAGAGTGCCAGTTTTGAATTTAAAAAAAAACTCAGTGCCATTATTTAAAAGTAAGAGAGTAGGACTATAGCTTAACATCTATTAGAGCAAAAAGACAAATACCCATTTAATTTCTGTTACACATGATGACTATTTAAAACGAGTATTTTATAAGACACCATTCAGGAAAATTGTATTAATAATTATTTTCTTCTTCTTTAGTTTCTCGGAAAACAATACTAAACTAGCAGAAGAATTTCAGTGCTGACATAATAATAAAATTATCAAAGAAGTGGTCTCTGCTAGAAAAATGATTCCTATAAAACTCTGTATGTTACCAAAATCCCAAGAGGCATACTAATTCTACCATTTGTATGCCCATTAACTCTTCCATGGTGACATATGGCATAAGTTGTTCAAAGGTATGAAAGCAGCAAAGAGATTGGAAAGACAGTCCTGTGAAAAATCTCAGAAGTAGCTGTCAAACAGACAATGCATCTACTACAGAATAATTTTTTTGGGTGGCCGGGGGAAAGGGGTCAGGAAGACATATTGATGAATACTGAATAGGAAGCATGCTTTAGAAACTTTTGTCTTTCAAGGACATTTTAAAAGTTAGTAATTTTCTTGTCACTGATGAAGGACTCCTGAACTGCAATTTACAGAAATCTGCAAGAATAAGATCAGCCGAATTATCTCCTCTAGACCAGACATTACTGGACATAAAATAGTCTAAATGGTAGAAAACGGTAYGAGCATTTCAAACATGATTCCCCAATAGTTAAGGGGAGAAAAACAGAATACATAAAACATTGGGGCAAAACTCAAACCAGCAGCCTGATGCAATAGCAAAAATAGTGCTCCTGGAGTAAAGAATGCCTTCTAGACAGCTTTCACCTATAAAGACATGGTATCATCTCCCATTTACAGGAAGAAGAACAAGCCATGACTATCAAATCATTTTTATATGCAACTTTGAGAAGCTCAAGCCTAAATTCAAGAGCACTTCTCATCTCCTTTAGTATATTCAGAAAAGCAGTTTAACAGCCTGAGATAAATATGGCAGAACTTTATAGTTCTGAAAGTCAACCTTAAGTCTCAATTTCTTTACCCACAGAAGTGAAGATATTGATGTGTTTCTCATCAGCTGGGGGGAGAAGGGAAGAGAGGAGAAGAGAAGAAAGTGCAAGAAACTTTCCCATCAATACACACATAAGCAAGGAAGAGTTGAAGCATTTGCCCATGACAAAGTTCAGCTCTTAAAATGAAACCATCCCCTTTCCTCACCATTCACAGCATTATGCTCTTCATACCCCCTAACCTCTACGGCTCACATCAGGGTGCACCACTGGATGCTGACTCACCACCAGACAACCATTCGTCCTCTGCAGAGCAGCAGGCAAGAGAGTCCTACCTTCCATCTGTTACCACAACAGACCAGTGGTAATAAATACTAGTAGGAAGATAAGTCGATGCTTCTAACAGCTTTCATTACTATTTATTAGATAAAGGAACACAAATCTGAACTTCTAGGTTTCACTCCCACCCCTGGGGACATGTCTGGCTTTCCTGCCACTCTTCTTGCTTTGTTTCTCCTTGCTTACTTGCTGCCTGCTTTCTCCAGGCCAACAACCATGAAGACAATTTCCACATCTACACCAACCAACGCTCACGCAATAAGCACATGTTGAAGAAAGCAGGGTGGAGGGGGAAGGGAACCACCATGGGAAGTACACAGAAAAAAAGCTGCTGACTTTTAAGAAAAATATGTTTTAGCTTTAGGCTTTAATGACATTTAGATTGAGCCCGCAGTTCATAGCATGAATTCAGTTTTAGCATTTAACATAGGCCATGGCTAAYAAAGTTAAAAAAAAGGTGATTGTGGTAATAATTTAACTTGCTCATTCAGGAATTRTCGTTGCAAGATAGGTCTTCTGATTTGAAGAAGTTAGCCACAAGTCACTTAATTCTTCATGAGAAGGGTGGCAGCTGATGTGCCATATAAACTCAAAGGCTGTACTCTCATAACCCCCACTATGGGGTTATGAACAATTCTTAGTCTATCGTTTCCAGCTTAAGTCAACAGTACATGGTGAGTTTAAATCTAAGGCTGCTGGTAACTCCAGTTAATACATCATGCACGTTGATCAAAGGCAAGCRCTTGTGAACAGCTGTAACTTTTAGTCATGTTTCAGTTAAAATGTGGTAATTAGGATCTGTAGGAAAGTGTGTCCTTTCTTTTTCTTCACTGTACTATCTAATCTATGCCAATTATATTACGTTTTGTTAGGCTTTAAAAAAACAACATTCCAAATTACTGATATTAAACCAGTTGCTCTCCAATTTTAATTTAACTTGCTTCCTGTTCTGTTAATAAATTCAACAGAAAGTTACATATATTGAAGTTAGAGTTGTGTTGAAAACAAAGCTGCAGCCTGCTTTCCTGGATGTGTTTACATGAATTATTATAGTTTAATCTGCTTCCTAATTTCTAAAGCCATGCATTTTTCCTCCTCTGTCATTTATTTTGAATGCATCATGTTCACAAATGCTGATTACTTTTCTGCTAGGGATTTTAGCCATCTGTGCTAACACAGTTGCTGAGAGAGTCATATACAATAGGAAAAAGAGATAATAGTCATTAACATGAAATAACAATAAAAGACCTAAATTTGTAAGCTCCAACTTTGCCTACGGTTTATGATTAATGAAAACTAGTGCTTACTGAAAGCTGATTATATGTTCCATTCTGTGTGAAGCCTGAGGGGCTGAGGCTTAGAACACTAAAATCCTTCAAATTCCACCCAATTTAATGTCTCTCTCCAATTAACTTTGCAGATTGAATCACTGAGTCAGCACAATCAGTGCAGCAGAAGCCATTAGAATAGATTTTCCTGTCTTGCTAGAAAAGCATCAGTTGGTGATCACAGCTGATGAAGCAATACCAGACAGCACAGCACCCCCATAAAAGTTACATTTTCTTTGAACACCTTAATTCACGGGTTTCAAAGTACTGCTCACATACTTACCTAAGGTTAGCTTAGAGTTTAGGCAAAGGTGATGTTTCAGCTCAGGGGTCACAAGACAAGCATAAAATCGTGTGCACTGTAACCGTTACTGCTATAGGAGGAGTTGGGGTGCAAGCAAAGAGCTGCTAGGGAGCAAGGAGCGGAAGAGTTAAGGAAAGAAAAAAACTAACCAACCAAACAACAAGCCACACTTCACCTTCCTTCACCTTTTTTCTCAATAGTTTCCTCAATAACGTTTTTCGTTGAATTATCGGTGAGCCAAGATTAAGAGCAAGTAAATTACCAGGTTAAACTGAAACACTGCTCATTATTATATCGAGGCCACAATTGAGGAAGCACTCTGTTTAAAAATATGCAGCATAATGTTCTCATTGTTATGAGTGACACAAACTCGCAGGTCCTAYAAGCTCCTCTAGGTCAGCAGTCAAAGCCAAATTGGATGCTGGCCACCTCATACATCTGGTGCAGGTTGTGCAGAGTAAAGGGCTACTAGATCAGCAGCATATCGGCTGTACGGACATAAACAAGGTGGATATGGATCTAAACAGACAGCACCAGGGAGAAACAGAGCACTTCTATGAAAGAGGCGGAGTTAAGCAACTTGAGAACACTAAAAGAAAGGCCATCCCTCCCACCTCAGCTTCATTCCCAGTCTTGCTGTTTTCCCTGCTGTTCTGTGGTGTTTTCTGACCTTATTAAGCTCATTGCAATGAGGCAGAAGATAAAAAGGTAAACAGTTCCCTGCTTGTGCAGTGAGTGCCCACGCACATGGAGAAGAAGGGAAGGTGGCGATGAGCAATCAGCCTAGCCTGACTCCTGACACCTCAGCCTTTGCCTAAAGGGCTAAGTTTTTGGGGKTTTTTTTTCTGTTCTTCAAGCAAATTAAAGTGTGTTTATTAAATTCCTATTCATCTACTAGGTCCTTAAGAAATGGGTAATTGACAACTGTGTGACTGGCAACCCCACAAAAGCACCATTTCTCAGTAATTTATTCTAATATATGCTTTTTTCCCCTCCAGCATTTCACTGAACAGAAAAAAGTACTTTTGAGAAGATACCTATCCCAAAGAAAAAATTAATAATCCTAAAACATATTCCTTTGYTGATAGTCTGAAAGAAATGACAGGCTATAATCCCAACATAAAGGAATCTAAATTGGAGTTAAAATAAAGCCTTTAAGTTATTTAGTGATTAGGGTATTTAATTTACTTATTTTCAAATTGCAGAAAGAAGCAGAACATTCAAAATTATCTATATAAAGCTAATTATATGACATATAATTAAATTATTAAACACATTAATTAATTATATCACATAAAATTGATTACATATCACATCACAGTCTCAGTTGTGCAACAACTATGTTTGGAAACAACAGAAAAAGGCAAAGATTCTGTTTTCAAGTCCTATCTGCCCCCCTTTAAACCAAATCAATTCATCGTCTGTTTCTAATTAAATATAATGGACATAAAACAAGTACACTATAAAAGAAAAAAGTCTGATCTCCAGGATTTCTTGCTTTATAGTGTTCAGTTACAAGTTGTTTTTTTTTAAATCATTCCACTGTATCCCAGTCATACACATTCAGCCCGTTCATATGGTCCTTTTCAATGCATCATCTGTACTCTAAGAAAATACTAACCACGTACTATGTACTCAAATTCCCTGCTTTTCACATTTTTTAAAAAAATCACTATCTATTAGCTTAAGTTGAACTACTACAAGCTTCCATTTCAGTGAAGTTTTGGAAAACACTTTAGAGTTCTTGGTAAACATAAGCATTGCAGAGGAGACACAGTCCTCTACTGCCTGTCAAAAGAAAACCTGCTATTAAAAAAACTATTAAAATCAATGTATGTTCTATTTTATAGACCATATATTACCTGAAATATATTCTCAGATCAATTCAAGATGGTTTTGTAGGCGAGGTTAACTCCATCGGTTCCTTCACACTGAGAGAATTTTTAGTGCCTTTAAGGAAAAAAAAAAAAAAAAAAAAACACAAAAACCCACAACAATGACAGACTGTTTTAGCTTCCATATAGAAATCTTCAGGGCAGCTTTACCATTATGTGCCTGTTGTGTACAGGAATACCAAAGCAAATAGATTCGGATGTAATTCAGCTGAGGGTGCTACAATTCTTGGACTGCTCTGACACAAATCGTACAATTTTACTTCAAGTATTTGAAATTCTATATTGTTTCAGTGCAGGACCAAGTTTTTCACTGACTCTCAAGGAATGACACAAATTTGAACTATTAGAATGTGGTCCCACAATTTGTGATGCTTCATTAAAAAAATGCTCTGGCAGGGGGGTGGGAAAGTCCTTCCAAGTTTGAGGCACACAAAGCCCACTTAACTCTGTCAGGAAACACGAAATGAAGGATTGTGGGTATTGTTTTTTYGGTAAGAAAAGTTAACATTGTGAGAGAATTAAAATTGTAATAGAAACATCTTAAAAGTATCTATATAGGTATCTATTTTGAAGACTTCTTTAGTTAGAAGAAATAATCACACAGATCAAACAATTTTATTTGTTTGGTTTTAGTGCCATACAAACAACACATACAGACTACCAGCTAATTTAAAAGTCAGTCAGTCGTCAGAGCAAGACAAGGTCAAATCTGTTTCGTTGTTTGGTTTTGGTTTGCTTTTGGTTTTATTTTTAATAGTTCATTCACTGCTATACAGCACTACTTGCAAGAGCTCTTGACTAATTAAACCAACAGATGTGGGACAAAAAGATAATTTAATATATATACGGTCCATCCCAATGCTTCTAATTTTGTTATTCTATTCCCATTTTGCCACTATCGCTATTTGCTATATAGTATATTGCTAGATTAATGCAATTTTATTAAAAACAAATGCAGCTGTGAGACTGCAAAGTCATGTCACTAATATTAAAATTAAAAAAAGAAGCATTGTTTTGCTCTGATAATTTATTTTAGAAATGAAATATAATCCTCTTTCAGAATAAATACCTTCATTAAACCCTAATATTCTAACAAAGTACAATACCTTCTCATTTATTTGTATCAACTGGAAAATATTTTTATAATCTGTCTCTCAAATGTGCCCTTCTGTCAGAGCAGCACATGCACAGGACTCAGGGGACAGGAAGAGGAAAGGTCTTTATGCGGCAGTTACTTCCTACAGCTTGCTGTCCCCTGCATCTTTGCATACTAACTGCAATCCACTAACTTACAGAAATGGTATCAACCAAACTTCTAGCTGGAAGGTATAGACATGCCAGCCTAGCCAAAAAGCTTTTGAAGCAGATCCAGCAGCAGCCAGACTGCTGAGGCTCCGGTGCTCCCAGCACAGTGCAGGGGATACCCGCACTGAGACAGAAGAGGAAGGATGAGCACTCTCCCCCTCAGCTAAAGAACTGTTTTGCTCATAGGCACACAAGTTACTTGAGAACACATAGTGAATTTGTGAATTAACAAAGTAATGAATCGGAAAACTCATATGTTAGACTAGCCTGTATGAAGGGGACCGAGTCCTCGTTTCATTTGTATGGTTTTGGGGTGGGTTTTTCTACACCAATGAGCTCATGAAATAAAGTTTACAGAGTGCATTGTCCTGTAAATTTTGGGAGATCCAAACAGTGTGACAGCAGCCTATGTAAAAAGTAGGTTTTGATGATACGCTAATTAASAGCAAGCAAGCCCGAGAGGACCAAATTTGCTGCTTGCCTACTAAGTTGTTCAATAGCTTCTGACTTCCAGGATGCGCAGTGTGCCCAGGACTCAGGATTCAGGTCCACCCTGGAAAGCTTTACCAGGTAGAGACCCCCAGTGCAGCCACAGCTTCCAGGACTTTCCAAAAGTGGCTTAAAATCTCAAGGTCACAATTTTGAACATGATTTGTTTTATAAAAAAAGTTTCCTTATATAAAAAGGAGTTGAGATTCTGAACTTGCAAAATGGAAGCACTTAATTTTTACAGTTTGCTTGGCTTCCACTTAAAACACAGATTTTTAAAAATGAGGGAAGAAATGAACATCTGAGTAACAGGTAAGAGTCAGAAATACGAGATCCAAGAAGACACCTCATATTGAGCTCTGGTATAAGAGTCTGACAAACAACAGTAAGAAGAAGAATACTAGTAATAGTACATTAGTAAGTGTCAACAGTCTTATTATGAGGACCTAACAGCCACAAATGCTCCTAGTTTATGTTTGGAAAAAAAAAAAACAACTGAAAAAGACTAGACTAATCATACCGCAAGACTGATGCAATCCTTTCCCTCTCCTATCATGACTTTGAAAGCTCTCGATTAAAACAAAACCTTCAGAGTACAAATTAAGAGAGTCATCTGAAGATACGGAACTGATTTTCAATAATTCCTGTAAGCCTGGAGGGAGTCCAAAAGCCATGGCTATATTTAAAACCAGTAAACGAGATGACTCAGGCAACCTCTGCCCCATCAGTCTGAGTTCCAAATAAAGTAACCGGACTCTGCCATTCAGAACTATTAATAAAGCTTTTAGGAAGATTGTATAAAACAAGATAGCCATGTTCAGGGCAGCTAGACTTTGTTTGATGAGAATTTGGTTTAGGCAATAAAGGCTTTGAGGTACACAGGTGAAATCCTTGGCATTTCAGCTCGCTCTCTCATACAGGTTGGGTCACTCAGCTCCCATTTCCTATTAATTATGACAATAAGAGGATCTCCAGTGAGTTGTTAATGGTGTCCATAGCATAGTCTGGCTTGGAAGGGACCTTTAAAGGCCATCTAGTCCAACTCTGCCCTGTCCAACATGGACATCTTCAACTAGATCAGGCTGCCCAGAGCCCCACCCAATCTGACCTTGAATGTTCCCAGGGATGGGGCATCTACCACCTCTCTGGGCAACCTGTGCCAGTGTTTCACCACCCTCATTGTAAAAAAGTTCTTCCTTATATCTAGTCTGAACCTACCCTTGTTTAGTTTAAAACCATTCCCCCTCGTCCTCTCGCAACAGGCCCTGCTAAAAAGTTTGTCCCCATCTTTCTTACAAGCCCCCTTTAAGTAYTGAAAGGCTGCAATCAGGTCTCCCCGGAGCCTTCTCTTCTCCAGGCTGAACATCCCCAACTCTCTCAGCCTTTCCTCATAGGAGAGGCGTTCCATCCCCCTGATCATTTTTGTGGCCCTCCTCTGGACCCACTCCAATAGGTCCATGTCTTTGCTGTGCTGAGGACCCCAGAGCTGGACACAGGACTGCAGGKGGGGTCTCACCAGAGCAGAGCAGAGGGGCAGAATCACCTCCCTCGACCTGCTGGCCACGCTGCTTTTGATGCAGCCCAGGGTACGGTTGGCTTTCTGGGCTGTGAGTGCACATTGCCGGCTCGTGTCCAGCTTTTCGTCCACCAGTACTCCCAAGTCCTTCTCGGCAGGGCTGCTCTCAATCCCTTCATCCCCCAGCCTGTATTGATACCAGGGGTTGCCCTGACCCAAGGTGCAGGACCCTGCACTTGGCCTTCTTGAACCTCATGAGGTTTACACAGGCCCACTTGTCGAGCTTGTTGGCATCCTGTCCCTCAGGCTTGTCAACCGCATCACTCGCTGTCGTCTGCAAATTTCCTGAGGGTGCACTCGATCCCACTGTCTATGTAATTGATGAAGATGTTAAACAGTACTGGTCCCAATACGCACCTCTGCGGGACACCACTTGTCACCGATCTCCATCTGGACATTGAGCCCTTGACCACTACCCTCTGGATGCGACCATCCAACCAGTTCCTCATCTACCAAACAGYCCACCCATCAAATCCATATCTCTCCAATTTAGAGAGAAGGATGTTGTGGGGGACCGTGTCAGAGGCCTTACAGAAGTCCAGATAGATGACATCCGTAGCTCTTCCCATGTCCACTGATGTAGTCACTCCTTCATAGAAGGCCACTAGGTTGGTCAGGCAAGACTTGCCCTTGGTGAAGCCGTGCTGGCTGTGTCGAATCACCTCCCTGTCCTCCATGTGCCTTAGCATAGCTTCTAGGAGGATGTGTTCCATGATCTTCCCAGGCACAGAGGTGAGGCTGACAGGTCGGTAGTTTCCAGGGTCCTCCTTTCTCTCTTTTTTAAAAATGGGTGCAATGTTTCCCTTTTTCCAGTCACCAGGAACTTCACCTGACTGCCATGACTTTTCGAATATCATGGAGAATGGCTTGGCAACTACATCAGCCAATTCCCTCAGGACTCTGGGATGCATCTCATCAGGTCCCATAGATTTATGTATGTTCGGGTTCCGCAATCCTATTTATTAACTCCTTGAACAGCTGGAAGTTTTGCCTTCCTAAAATTCAGCGTCTGGACTTTACTTTTCGCCTGACCCATACCCCTCAGGACTGCAAACCCCACCAGTGCATGATCACTGCAGCCCAGGCTGCCTCCAAACTTGACGTCACCAATTAGCTCACTTGCACTGGTGACCAACAGGTCTGGTAACGCATCCCCTCCGGTAGGGCTGTCTATTACCTGGCTTAAGAAGTTATCCTCAATGCACTCCAGGAGTCTCCTGGATTGCCTATAGCTGCCGTGCTACTTTTCCAGCAGACGGCAGGGTAGTTGACGTCCCCCAGTAGGACAAGAGCCTGCGAGCGCAATGCCTCCTGTAGCTGGAGTAAGAAGGCTTCATCAATAGGCTCCCCATGATTGGGCTGCCTGTAGTAGACACCAACCACAAGGCTCCCTTTGCTGCCTCGGTCTCTAATTCTTACCCATAAGCTTTCAACCTGCTTGTGGCTATTTTTCAGAGACATCTATTCATCAATCTATCCATGTCTTGAAATAGAGGGCAACCCCTCCGCCCCTCCTTCCTTGCCTGTCCTTTCTGAACAGCCTGTAGCCATCGATAGCTGCACTCCAGTCATGGGATTCGTCCCACCAAGTTTCAGTAATGGCAACTAGGTCATAGCTTTCCAGCAGCACGGTGGCTTCCAACTCCTCCTCTTTGTTGCCCATGCTGTGTGCATTGGTGTAGAGGTACTTCAGCTGGGCTGTTGGCTGTGTCACCTTCTTAGAGGAACACCCCTTAATTCCTTTGAGGTGTTTCACTGGTGCTTCTCTGTTGGCTCCTATTACCTAAGGAGCCTCTGCCTTATCTCTGTAAGACTTCAAATGTGCGCCAGTGTAGCCAGCACGTCTCAGAGCAACAGGCTGAGGGCCCTCATCCCTCTAACCCTGGTGTGTCATCCCACGCTTGTCACGGGTGAGCCTGTTGTTATCCCCCTCACCCTTCAAGCCTAGTTTAAAGCCCTGTCAATGAGCCCTATCACCTCGTGAGCAAAGACCCTCTTCCCCCTTTGAGAAAGGTGAATCCCATCTGATGCCAGCAAGCCTGGTGCCATTATCAAAAAAAACAAAATTGTGGCGGTGACACCAGCCTTGGAGCCCTGTATTAATAGACTGGGCCCGTCTGTTTCTTCCAGTGTCACCGCCCGCAACTGGCAGGGTAGAGTAAAAAATAACCTGTGCTCCAGATTCCCTTACCAACCAACCCAAGGCCCTGAAGTCTCTTYTGATCACCCTTGGACTACACGCTGCAGCTTCATTGCCAGACACATGGAAGAGCAGTAACAGGTAATAGTCCAAGGGCTGTACCGGGCTAGGAAGTTTCCTAGTAATGTCATTAACCTGGGCTCCAGGGAGGCTGCAGACTTCCCTACAAGGAGGGTCTATCTGGCATATTGTCCTGATTGCCTGCCATTATAGGAAACAAAATACAGCCGGCATGCCTACCTCATTTCCACTGCCTTTCTGGTACCATTTTAAAGACACAGGAGCACTAACACAAGAGCACTTTCTCAGACACAGGAGCACTAACACAAAGGCAACATGCATGGGTTATTTCAGAACTCGCCTGAAAGCCAGGACCAAATGGAGTAGTGGGGAACTTTGCCATTCAGTTCCGTGGAACTAGTTTTACCTTGCCAATGTCTTAGACATGCACTCCGTATTTAAGTTACTGCCTGAGAATGAAAAAAAAAAATAAATGTGTGGGCTACAGAAATAGTTTATGATTTACAGCTAGCAGTCCTAGAGTCAGATACGGATTCCAAGGGGTTGCACGGAACAGGACAGAGCTACATAATTAGAAGTACAGCAGAAAGCAACACTAAAGGAGTTTCAGGTAAGATGACTGTAATTACTTTTCAGAGGGACCAATCTGGCCTAAGACAACCCCAACACCTGCAGCTGTGATTGCAGCCACAGGAAGTGAAGATGCTCAGCAGGTCATTAACATCTCTTGGATGTGGCTCAAATAATTTTCACAACATCACTTCAGCAACAGCTAAGAAACTTAAAGTTTGTCATTTGAGACTGTTTCAACTTTATTTCCCACAGTTCCTCATTTTAAGTTCAATATTTTACTACAAATTCTGCACAAAACAATTACAACAAGAAGCAAAGGTTGATGTGTTCTTCTGTTATGCCTCAAAATCCTAGGTAGTTGTAACAAAAAAAAGTCATTCTTCTAAGAGCTACTCTGTTGAAAATAGGCCAAGTAAGAAAAACAATCGTTTTAAGATTTTTAAGTGCTATTTTCCAGGTTCACTTTTTCTGTTTTAGTCAAAAATACCAACAACTACTTCTAAACTTGCCCCAAAAGAAGAGTTAATCAAAACTTTTCAAACACCATTAAGGTTCCATTAAAGTAATTTCAGTTTCAGTTTAAGGAGGGTTCATTCATCATTAATCAAATACGTCAATGAGCTCTTTGGCCTAATGGCTTTGCATACAAATRGGAAGGCTAACATAATGACTCCAAACCAGTCAAACTGACAAACACACATTTCCAATAACCTCATATTAAAGAGATCAGACTGTATTCTTTAGCCAACGGCATTGGCAGGCTCCTGTTACCAAAACTCACCGTACATAATGCCATAAATCCAAACACATCACTTCATATGCAGAAATATTTAGCATTGTTAGCATCACAACAGGGATAAAATTGAGCAAAATATTCACAGCAACTTTGAAATTATTAAGGTATTAACAGATTTATAGAAAATAAAATATTTATTTACAATAAAATTAGTATCCCTTCTCAAAATGTGACCATGACCACTTCCATTTCCAATAAAAGCTGAACAGGAATTGTGTCTCTCTCCCTCAGATATTGGAGAGCTCTGGGGGCAGGACAGAGAATTTCAGCTAGTCTATTTAAGCTATGAACTGAGGCATTGTTTGGCCCGAATCAGACTGAGTTCAAGTATCAGATAAAAACATTCTTTTTTTCCCCTAAGGTGGATGAAACAACCTATGTTGCCCCCATCATCATATGCATTAAAATTCAGTTTTGGACAGAAGCTCAGCTTCTCCACACCACAGCCACATGGCATGTCAGGAGGCCTCAGAGCCATGGCTGATAGAGGTTACCGGTGTTTCAGCAAGCAGTGTTGGGAATGCCCAGGGAAAGGCTATGGATGAAGACCTTCACCTCTCCAAACTGATCTGAATGTGGCTCAGGATTTGGTCTTGGAGCACTTCATCCAGTTGTAACAATTACTGCAGAGGCCCAACATGAGTTGTGCGATCCCAGGTGGAGATCTCCATGCYCTGACCCCTGTCTACACTAACCCAGGAGCACAAAGCTTGTCCTCCCTGCTAACTTCCCTCTTGGGACACCACCACTTACAAGTCTCAGAGAACAGGGATCCTATCTCCCATCAAATCTGACACATTTTCCTCTGATCAGCAGAGCTGGAGCCAGGAAATCGGTATGCCTGCTCCCCTGGATACAGGTAACGAGTCAGAGGGGGAGCAGGAAGCAGGCAAGAAACGCAAAGCAGGCACATTCAGCACAAAGATGAGATGCACGTTCCATCTATCCTGCTTGTGCAGCTTCAGCAGGCTTTGATCACCAGGCTGCCAGATTTGGTTCCCTGGCCATTGTGCATCAGCCAGCTACATAAAATAAGCTGTAAGATAGGTGGAGGAGTAGGTCTTTGCCTAGCCTAGCCTATCTTCAARGCCAGATATGCTGTAATAAACACCCGATGCTCATAATTCAGATGAGGAATCGCATTTCTTTCACCAGACCCAACTTTTATTCCAGTGCTGGAATCCAGACTCTTAAGTTAAATTTGATGAGGATGGTACCACTAACATGACCATTTTTAAACATCAGATCTTCGATATTCTTACTAATGATAGCAAATATACTTGTCCTTGGGGATAACCACTCTAGTACTATTTTTGCTCCAATAATCATGCATTAGTGCCTGAGCTTGATGCTAATGGCAAGACCGGCAGGGGAAGGCAGGCAGGAGAAAAGAGGGGAAGGGTCAAGAAATTAGTCTTCCAATAATAAAAGGGTGAATGGTGTGTCATATTTTAAATAACTTTTCACTAACTGCAGGATAAGGACCTACAAAATATTTCTCACGTTTTCCACAGAGGAAAAACAGGTCTAATGCACTGGCTTAACTTTGTTTGCTGAAACTTTCATACTGGTATCCTTACAGGTAAGTAGATGATGGCAATATGCCTTACAGATGAACAGGCATATTGCATGGAAATTTAAATACAYTTATACTTATGTCCCTCAGTTTGCAATTAAAAAAATTATAGACTTACATTCCATTTAAGCTGAGGTCAGGGGAAAATATAGAGAGGTAGAAAAACAGTTAAACATGTAAATTTTGAGAACCCATGGTAAGAGAAAATCTAGGTATAATCTTTAAAAAAATGAAGATAAATATGCTATACCTTATGAGGAAACTGTATCTTCATAGATTATGTCAAAGATTAAGACATGCATAATTGACTTAGCTAGCTTAAGACAAATGAGACACATGGAGAGCCAAGAAAGTAATAGTTTTAAGGAACATTCATTAAGTTTAACTAAGTAAAATACAGTTTATAAAACGCAGACTAGCTTCCAGAATTTATATGTATTCAGTTTTTGTATTTTCATTACTGGATATATTTAAGACCATACTGACAAATGAAAAGTTCTAGTTTAAGAAAATAAATCCACAGAAAAAAAATATACAAGGCCAGATCAGTTTGCCATTATGAGCTTAGGGACCTGTTCATACTATAGTATTGCTGATAAATGTAAATTTGATTCTGTGCTTAAAGGATGGAACTCATGATTTGTGGAAGCGATAAAGATTTAGAGTCAGATAAAATCAAGCCTGTCTGTGGACTCACAATTTGCATGGCACAGGGTTGGTTTTTGTTTTGTTTTGTTAAAAAGGAAAGCACAGCATTTTTTTTTAACTCAAGATAGTACATAAACTTCCATTGTTGCTTACATTCCTCAGGAAAAGGCCTTGAGTGCTCTGACTTCAATTTGGGCATAGCTGCTCAGCATATACGGGTGGGAGAGTCTCATTTATTTTTCCTTCAGAAACATACGACACAGGAGGAGTTAGTTGCAAGACAGCCATTCTACCACAATTTATACAAGCTGCCATTATGGGTGTTCCCACTCTCGAAAACCTCTCYATCTTCCTTGTTTTGTTTTTCCTCATAAACAAATCATCCTTCCTTCGATAAAGGCTGTACAGACTTCTTTTTTTTTTTTTCACTATATTGGTTTGTTGTTCAGTGAGATTATGCTGATCCTCATTCTTTGCAGGACGAGTTTCAACAATTATTCAGCAATTCTGACTCACTCATTATGTATTGATAATAAGTAGGAAAAATCACTGGGTAGCATTAACCTTTTCACTGCCATTATATACACATACTCAAGAACTCTTTTWTTTAGTTGAAAAGCTTAAATTAGGCACTGGTATAGAGCACAAGACATCATACAATAGAGTTAACACATGCTCAAACTGTAAAGAAACATATTAAGTTGGTAGATCAGGTATTTCCAAAMTACAGTCAGACTACTTGCAGAGAACATGAAGAGACAGTACCAAGGAACAGAGATGATGTTATACATACTATTATTATGAAGTTGCAACAAAACCAGGTGGAGATGAATTCTATTATTTCACCGGCAGTTTTTACTCTAAGCATACCAGCATTACCTGAATTAAAAACCTTAGTCTGAGAAGTTGATTTGGACAGAATTTCCCTTAGCCTTGACAATCTAGACATGCCATTGTGAACAATCTTCCGAAGTTAATTCCTTATATGTAGCAAAAGAATTATACAGAATCACCATGGTTCTATCTAGTAAATTAAGCAACATATTATTTTTATTCTTCATAGCCAAGAACAGCAAGGATTATTGCTTAGCAGCTTTTTGGTTTTAAGGGTTGTCGACTTTGAGATGTGCTCCTGGCCGTTATACTACCTCCRCTTTCACGTTCCTCCTTCCCCTCATCCTCACAATTAAGAAAAGACATGGTGGAAGGAGGGATATTTAAAAGAAAAAAAAAAGAGAAAAAAAAGTCAATCAATCTCAATTGCTTCCTCTTCTTCCCCTATTAACTGCAGTTTCATTCCAACAGTGTTAAGGTGAAACACAAGTGGTTTATTGTACACTTATTTGCACTGCAACTTTGTCTCAGTTAATAAGCCAGTTACCCAAAGGCCCATCAATTTGATTAACCACTACTATCACAGGTCATCTGAAAGCTTTTCTAATGGCAACATCTATAGCAGGAGTACAGTAAAGATGCAGATTTCTTGATAGACTCAAGGACTCTGAGGTTGCTGCAGATCAGCACAGTTTACTGTGCAAGAGAGAGCTAATCAAGTCATCTCCCAATATTGCAATATGCAAAAAGTGAACTGCTCACTATTAACAACTATAATTCATCATGACAGTGTACAGCTCCTGCATTTTAAAATATACTGCACATTTGGGCTGGTGGGGTTTTTCTGTAAATTTCATTTAGAGGTATTTTGATTTAAATGAATTCTGATAGTTGCTGTGCAGTTTTTAGAAGTGAAGTAAGATACAGAATAATTTATGGAAGAATGTATAAGTAAGCCCAAGATCGCAGTAAGTTTTATAAATATGTGTCCAAGTGCTTACTTGCACACAGCACTACTACGAACTCACACTGGACACCATTTCTCTAAATCCCAGCCAGTATCTTACTCTAAACAGGTCAAGTTTTCTCCTATACTTTTGTTTTACTGAAAGTTATCAAATAAWTTTTCTTCCTGAGAAACTTAATCTAATGATTGTGACTACTGGCCACATATCATCAATAACATTAATTAACTTTAGCACTGCTGATTCGTATCAGCCAGATCTTGTGCCAGCATCCCCATGAAGAGATACATGATCATTTGCAAGTGAGATTTTAGACTCCTACTCCTACTGCAAAGATTTTTTTTCTTCCTTCACCATACTAGTGCTGTTAAAGTGACCAATACGAAAGTGCAACACACACTATGTTCAAAGGTCTTGGTAAGTACCAATTTCAGAGTAGGACAGATGTTTTCTACACCAAAAGACAACTTCACTTATACACACTTCATTTTTCTGGCAAACAATTTGCCTGTTTTACTCAAAACATTCTTTAAGAAGGTACATTTCCCAAAAAAATATTTTCATATGAAATACCTGATTTAGTAGCTTTTAAAGTAGTAAGCTGAAAAAAAGAAATTTGAGTGAAGTGTTTCTTGGATTCCAAATAATTCCTCATTTTGCTCAGCATGACATCATTTATTCCATGTTCTGTAAATTAGAAATAGTATGTTCACCCAGTTCTACTCATCTTCATGGAACATAACATTTGTCCACATTTGCTCTGCGAATAGCTTTGTTTCTGCAGATGATCTAGCAAAGCCAATGAGTGCACTGTCTACACAAACACACACACASAGATAAAGTATGTCAACAGCTCTACCAGAACTTTAAGTAATGAAGTCTGGGTTCATTAAAATACTGTAAAAAACAGAGGAAGCAAATTGGATTCACAGTTGAGMGGCTTTACACCTAAGCACCCTCCAACTCTCTATAAATACAACTTATTGCAAATGTCACGATGCAGACATGGATCTACCAAGACTCACTCACCTCACCAATACCCTTCAGTGCACTTTCCATTCTAATCATAACCAACAAGTTCAGTCAACCAAGCTAAGCAATTATTTAGCTTGCCCCTCTGACTGACAGAAAAACATGCCTTTGTAATCATGTGTGTCTAGATAACACATTTCATATAGGGCAACTTCCCGTGGATCAAACAGATCAATACGTCTGGTCAGTTTATCTGTGCAAGTTTTAAGTTTACTTTGCAGGATCGCATGAAAAGTGTTATCACTCACTGAAGTCATGTAAAATTCTCACTCATCTAACTTTTGAGGAGTTTTTGCCCATAGAACTCAACTAGGAACACATTTGGAACACTTTGTTGACTTATCTTGGACTTAACCAGCAAGTTTAATTCATAGATAAGACAGAACTGATCAAGTGTTTCTACTTTTCCTAGCTGTATTTTCTGATTCTGATAAATGCACAAAATTTAAAAAGTTTGATTTTTTAAATTTTTTWAAAAAAAATATAAGTGCTTTTCAGATTTTTTTTTTCCCATTTCTTTTTACAGCCCTGGGAAAACCAAGTGGTAACATTTCATTGAGGTATCCATATATTTTTAAAAATAGAAACCACTATGGGAAATCAAATTAAGGGGAATACCTAGCTGTTCCAGCAGAAACACACACACTATTGGGCACTATGGAAAATCATTTGAAAAGATGATAGATACTTAGCACAAGTCCAATCATTCCACCAGCACAGAAAGTAATGTGCAACAGTGTTAAGTGGCCAGGCCAAGAACAACTCCAAAACCCCTGGCAACATACCCACAAGTGGGTTGGTACATKGAAAATCGAGTGTTTAGATAATTTAACTCTTGCGTCCAAAAGTCACGTTGGGAAAAAAAAAATCAGGAGAGCTACTGTAACATCTCAACTATCTGGTGTCATGACCACTCAAAGAAAAAAGAAAGAAAACAAAAAGAAAAGAAAAACCCATACTTGGCTCAAGTGTTTGTAAACATTATTTTACATTTCACTGCCAAAAAAAGATTTCTCCAGACATTCCCATTATATTTTAAAGAGCTTTATCCTAATAGGATGTAAGTGAAATTCAATTCCAAAAGCTTGGGAGAAAAGGAAGGGGAAAAACAAGTTTTTTAACATACCGAGCCACTGAAGATGACAACTATCTTGCTATACATAGTGCTATATTGATAGTTTCAGTTAATCCATTGTTCAAAACAAGCACAGACAGATTAGATGGTGGCTTTAAAACATTTCTAACACTTCCTAGGGAATATCTAGTAAGAGATCATTTGGTACCAGCTAAGCAGTGTGAACTTGTTCAAAACTGACCTTTCCCCTTCCCTCCCACAGAATAACTAACCAACCGTTTACACTGCTCTAGATCAAACCCAGAGGCCAAGAATGACATCCTAGACTAATTTAATTCCTTACTCTGTTAAAACTACTTTCCTTAATGCTTACTCCATTAGCAAGTTTTCAAGACTAAGACATTAGTATGAAAACAGATGTCTTTCAGAAAAGTTTCTAAAAGTAAAAAGGTGAAAAATAACAAGTTCTACAAAACTAAAAGAGCTTTTTTTTGTTTGCACTCAGTTCCTTTCCAGCTGAGTCTCCAGGTACGTTGCCATCTAGTTGCRTAGCATGCAGATAACAAAACACCCTCCAGATGTAGGTTACAATTTCTTCTTTATCATTATGGCACTTTCTAGAGTCTAAGACTACCACTGTAATTGCTAAATGTATCCAAAGCAGCGCCTSATCCATAAAAATAGCTTTCTAAATAAAATGGTGAGTAGACATTTTCAAGTATGTATCCACGATCTCACCTACCACTTCAAACCTCAGAGCCGCAAGCTCCATAGTGAACCTAACGGTTTTCCATTGTCAAATCTGGTAAYGAAACTTTGTTTAAATTCAAATGTTCATATTCCTATATACAGAGGCAGGTGCTAAGAAGAACATGCACAGCTTCTGAGTCATACAGTTAAAATCTTTCCATACAACACCCAATCTGTCACCCATTTAACCAGCTAGTTCTTTGTTTAGCAAATCYGAATGCAAACTACACTCCTAGTTTCATAAATTTTTTTGTTCACAGYGTGATTTTTATAAAGCTGTAGTCACACATGTATTTGTTTATTTTAATAAGGCAAGCTGGTTTAATATTAATGTTATTTAAGAGTAAAAGAAAATATCCTTTAACTTGTATTAAATRGAATAAAGGAAACAAACAAGGTAACTAAAACACACACGATTAAAGACCACAGAATGCAGCTTGGGTAGGATACAGCTGTTCACCACTTAAAAGGAAACATTTTGTCATATTTGGGCAAAACTTTAAATATTTCCTATTTTTTTAAAAACAAGCTAAGAAGGTCTCATAGTGCTGCACTATTAACAGTGGGGCAAGAATTCACATTGGTATGGCTAATGACAACGTATCATGTCCTCATCTGAGGCATTATCATCTCCCCCTTACTACACCTACCTATGACAAAAGTGAACTAGAACCTGTATTTGAAGGTTGTGAAACTAATCCCTTGCTCATGACAACCTGGCTCCTGAGAAAACTCCTCCTGTAACATATCTGACTCCATTTAAAAAAGGTACCAGTTGTCCAGTTATAGTCTTAATATGGAAAACATCTGACTTCAGTTAATTCATTACAAATTACTTTAGTTGCACTATAAACCAGTATCTTTATATGAAGCTAATTAAAGACATTTAAATATTGGGCATGGGGGAGAAAACACCATACAATAGGACAAAAAGGTTTTAAAAATACATTCCCTAATCTAGTAAAACCTAAGGGAGATGATCCACAGAAGTCAAAAGAATCACTTTCATATTTAAAAGTTTACTTTGTATTTTACGAGGAATAATTTCTCATATTAGATAGGTTTCCTTTGCATAAATGAAAATAAGAGTCTGCCTTAATTGAGAACATTATTTAAAGAAAAAAAAAAAATCCCAATCCTGAATTATGTATTTCTAGCAACAGGAATATTTTCACAGCAAAAAGTACACCTGAAATCTTTTCAGGGTAGCTATAATTGAATAATGCTGATCTTGCCAGTTTTCCATTACCARACTGAGGTCTAGAATAGCTGAGGTAACAGGCTGAAAAATGCACTCTTTTCATTAAAGAAGCAGTCTAGCAGCATGTATTAACATAGTGTCGATTGCACATCAAGTTGCAAAATTATTCTGAGATCCAAGAGTCCCTGGCCGATGGCCCAGTAAGTACAGATTTTTCAAACTAGATGGAAGTGACAGTCTCATTTACTATCAATTTTTATGCTAGTGAAGACACGCAAGAGCTGTCTTCACCACTCATTTCTGAGTTTTTTATCAGTTTTTGGTGACCTCTGTCCATAACCGAGAGGAACCATTTAACACATCAGTAACCTCTGAATCCAGCAGTCATTAGCAAAGGACACTCAGGAATGCAAAGAATTAGACATGATATTAACAATTAAGATCCACCAGAACATACACTATTGATCCTTCTGTGATATGTGGCTTCGAGTCAACTGCAAACATTAGAGAAGTGAACCACCACCGCCACYTTCTACCACACATCTAAAGCTGCATCTTCACTCAATAATTCMCAAGACTTGACTAGGAACGAAGCACACGAGTGTCTCGGCCTTCAAGCAAACCAAGCTACAAAAAGACTGTCAGCCTTTTTTATTCCTACATCGTACAGAAAAAACAAACACGCTGCTTCCATCCTTTCCCAGACTGTTCAGTTCCTTGTCCTCAGTCCAGTCTTACTTATTTCAGAACTTCAGTGTTTGACCTGGAGCCTCTAAGCCTCCCCCATCAGTCCAATTCCAGGTGTTTTTGTGTCTTGGTTTTTAAACTACAGGACTATARGACACAAGACACATTCACAAAATTGTCTAAACAGGGAAAGGTCCTTACGAATCACAGAACTAACCATACATCCATCAGTCGGTGTTATCACCTGCATATTTAATCTCATGCTACACACTTTGTATTCACAATAGTACAAAGCAAATACAGGCAATGCGATTTCATAGAGTGAAAGTTAAATAGCTTTCATACAAGATCTGTACCAAAACACTGTATTTTGTTCACCCCTAAAGATTCTCCTTTCTTTGTACTCTCCTTTCTTTGTACTGTAATTTTAACATTCACTAAGTCATTAAAATTAAAAAAAAAAGAGGGTAGTTCTATGTTCAAAAAAAAGTTAGAAAATTTTATTAAAAAGGTAGTAAAGGCCCAAAATGGTGAGTTTTCCATTACTCTCCCCCCAATTTTTCCTGTTTTGTACACAGCGCATAACTTGAGTCTAAAAGGCTGTAGGCTGTTATTAAAAGGAAAGTTTAGTAGCTTCTAGCAACAGGTTCCCATCACCAGATGATAATAAAGATTACAAAAGAAGAATTTTTATACTGCCTGATCATTGCAATGACAACACTGAAGCAGGGCAATTGTTCCCAGCTTTTTTTTTTTTAAAGGAAATTTTTCATATAAAGAATAACTATACACTTCACCCTTTATGACTTACTTTAGGCAAAGAGAAAATATAGTCAAGAGAAAAATCGTAAGATAAGTTCTCCCTCMGTAGTGCTGCTATACCAACAGTACTTAAAGTGGTGCAGACAGTATAAGCCAACTAAAAAAATCCCTAGGTAGAGTAACTCAGCACAACTCTATTGGGATCAGAGAAACTGTATTCTCATATACATACTCCAGCTCAGGCCCTGAGACCCTTGAAGTATGTTTGTGCTTGAATTTTATAAAGTATACATTACAGATGCAATCGATGGTAGCAGCCTATCATCTTCAGTGGGAGCAAATGTAGGTCATTATAGGTACTTTCAGGTAAACTATCACTGGAAATACAGCAGCCACAAACAGATCTTAATATAAGCCATAGTAACGCAATTATGTCCTTATTCAATTCATGTTTATTTGACACTGAAAACAGCATTCTAGTTTCTGTGTCAGTCTCAGAAGTGGTTGGGACTCAGGACAAGGCGGTTACTCTCCCAGTGATTTGATTACATCTATTATTCTTCTTTCCTTTTGTTTACACCTTTTTGTCCCCCCCTCTTTGACAAGATTCTTGATAATAGTTTCCAAAAGAGCATTTTTTCAGAAACTGTAGATCCCCTGGACTGCTGGGCTAGCCTCCACCATTTCTCAAAACATGCAATTCTGCCCCCCCCTGCCCTCCAATTAAAATCCTCAGCAAATACAACACTTCCCAGAAGGAATTAACTTCTGGGACTACTGTGGAGAATTCCAGAGCCATCTTCCATGATAGAGTGACCAGAGAATAAAGAGGAGGCAGATGAAAATGAATATGTACAGAACGTACCATAACACAAGGAAATAAGAAAAATAACTCTACTATCACATATGAGGTGTTAGCTGCTGACTGCAGTTTCAGAGTTGGACCACAGGATTATGATAAATGTAGTGATGGGCTCCTTCCTTGATATGAATCTAAGCATTTCAAGATCTGATTAAGGAATGGAGCTATTGCCAGGCTAAGCCTCTGTTGAGATATCTCAATCCTTGAGAAGAACTGAAATGTCTCCCACAAGTATTCCGTAGCATACCGTACATATAATGGATATGTACGTTTAAATACATACATTTGTTGCCTAGATTTTTCACTGGAAGTACTCCAAAAGAGTAACTATGCATTAACAGAGTAAGAACAAATACTGTACCATGTCATCTCCCTTATTGCCTTCTCAAACAAAAAGAAGTTTGYTAAAACACATTTGCTGCACTTTAACTAAGAAATACTCTACCTCTCCAAACAAAACACTACACTGAAAGACTGTTAAGCTGTGCTGGAGAGTTAATATCAAAGAAACTCACAAATACAAAACATACCATAGGTCTCATTGTAAAGTGAAAGTGTCTGTGAACATGCTCATCAGTTTTGTGAGAGACACATCACCAAGACCCTGAAAGAAATTACTGCAGTTCTGTTTGAAGCTGAAAAGTTATTGACCAAATAGACTTGACGATCTTCCAACTTGTTAAAGGTGCTAATGATTCATGTATGCAATTTCTGAAGAAAGAAATGAGCTTCAGCAGTGAGTTTGMTTTCTCTGTCAAAAAGCCAAACTGCACTTTAAGTTGTGCAGTGCTGTTATCTGCCTGAATGTGCTGAGACACTTCAGAGAAGAGTTATAATTCAATATATTCCCCAAACAACTTGTCTTCAACAAGGCAAAGATACATATGAGGTTTCTGCCTACTGTAAACCCTACTTTTTAAACCAAGTAAGTTCATACACATGTTCAGCATCATTGTGGCATTAAGACTGTTCCATTATTGGAGGTACCTACAAAAAGGTGCTCTGTAGTTTCATGCAAAGTTTAACATACATTATCAAAAGCTTTTTGAATCAGGTAGGCAAGGGAAGAGCTTGTGGCAAGTGATCCTATATTTATGCATTTTGTATGTAATGCCATGGAAAAGTTTTGCTGCAGTACATTTGTCTGTCATATTTCCTGTCACTATGAAAAAAGAAATACCTTGTAAAAGTGTTTTCTGTTTGTTTACAGAAATTTCTATTAAAACCAGGGAAAGAGGGGAAGAAGATGGTTGTCACTCATGCAGGGAGACTAAATATGGTTAAGCAGACGGACGAGGATAAGAACTTTTTGCCTCTACATATATTATGCTCCTGAATTGTAGGAAGTTCTTCCTCATTATCATTCATTTTCTGGAGCTTCTAGTTAACTCATACCAATCAATAAAGCCTTCAAAAAGACATAATTAAAGTAGAGAAGATAAAAAACGAAAATTGAGTATATTATTAGGTGGGGAAAGGGGGGGAAGTAAGTGAGAAGCAAAAAACCACATTCTGAATCCCAGTCCAGAGAGATAAGTGGACGATTTGAGATAAGTCTCGTTTCCAACCCTACAGCTGGAAATTCCCTGTTAGTGTCCTGTCCTAAATCACAATCTTGACAGCATACAGGGAAAACTAACATGACCAGCAGTCATTATCAGCAACAATGGATCAGTTAGGTCAGTTAAGTCAGAATAAATCTAAATCAGATATAAAGCTGAATATGGTATATGCTTATCAACAGTCGCAAAGCATTCATTTCTGTTCTCTTTTTAAGACAGAATAGCTTTTCAATAAGTAGTTCCACGTAAAATACCTTGTGAAGTGCAGAACAGAAACACGAACAACAYCAAGGAAGAGAAATCAGGTTCACTGTAAAAACTCCTCTCGCAAATTCTGGTAGGTGGTTGGTCTGGGTAAACCTTATTTAAAAAAAAACAAAAAGCATGGAAGATGTGCTTTGAGCTCAGAGCCCCTAGCTGTGTATAAATAAAATATGTAAGTGATTGCCATGAAGAGAATACACATTAAGTTAATCCTCTTTAAAGATCATAAATGTATAGTACAAGAAAAACAAATTGCTCAAAGACAGATTTTCTAAATTCACTTTGACAGTAAGCCAAAGTTTAAATCAGGAAGTATTTAATCATATATTGGACTTGCTGCATTTTTCCTGTTTTTTTTAAACCGTACTTAATCGTGCAACTCTATCCCAGATACATGTATGTGTAACAGGCTTTTTGATGGCAAAGACTGTGTACAGGAAATTGCAGAGTTGGGTTAGACATAGCCCTGCTAAGCAAACAGCAGATACGCAAGTTTGTTTTAAATTCACACATTTAAGTTAAAAATATAGTGCCAATTTTAACTTCTTCATAGGAAAGAGGCATTGCAAAATTTCCTGTAAGCCCGAGGCACCCTTCTGTCTGTTCTTGAAAGGGAATTTCAGGTCAGAAAAATACGAAGATCCACAAGACAAGGCTGTTTCAAAGAAGCCACACAATTAACTAATTTGTTCCCTAATAAAATCATAAACCATTGATTAAGCATTACTGGGCTGGCACATTACCAGCTGTATTAATACAAAGAGGCATCACCCACCTACCTGGCATAGCACAGCCTCCATTCCATTACCATCACAGCCCTCGGAGGACAGTAAACCTATCACACACCAGTACATACTCCTAAAATACCAGGAAATATGAGGCATGTGCAGAAAGATCTAACTAACTCTATTAATTACTGAGCAGTAGTAGGAACTTTCTGGTCCATTCGGTTTACAAAAACTGAGTTTCCAGGCACATGCATATTTCAAACATCATTGTACACGACTTTATACTAGCAGTTTGCTAAATGCAACCAGCACACCATCCAGATAGCTAATTATTGCTCAAATGAGCTCCTTCACACACCAGCAACCATTTGTACAAGATTATGCTACTTCCATACCTGCTTGTCCCGCTTGTCCAATGCAACACAAACTTGTTAGATCTACCTCTATTTCATGCAATTTCTTCCAAAGATGAATAGGACTTACATATTCTGAAACTTAAGAACGCATAACCCACAAGTATTTTAAAAAAAGTCACTCAAAAAAAAAAAAAAAAAGAAACCAGCCCGCCGCCCGCGGAGCCCAGCTGGGGGTGGCGCGGCAAATGGCGCCTGGCAGCGGGTGGGACGGGGCTTCCCCAAGTCACCTCAGCTGTGGTCCATCACGTCAGCGGTGGTCGATCACCGCGCCGCCCCAGCCGGTGTGCACTGAAACCCGTTTTACACACCTCCCAACAAATGCAACTTGCTTGGCATGGGGGATAGGGGGTGGTTTGGTTTTGTTGCTGTGGAACAAAGGGTAACCTCTTTGCTCAGCCGCGGCAGTCTCGGGAGTTTCATGGAGTAATGAAAAGATTCAGCAGGTTAAAAACCGGTGTCAGCAAGGTCCTTCCCATGCGGATTTGCATGTACGACAAAGACGTGCTAACAGAGAGGCAAAGAAATGCTAACGCAGAAATAACGCCGGCAGTTTGGCTTGCCCTCACRAAAAGCCCGCCTTTACAACCCCCATCTCTCGAGTACCTGCTAATGAACCGCTGCCATTATTCTCTGCGAAAAGAGGCAGCGCAGCTATAAACTAACCTTACTCCTTTCCTAATAACGATCATACAGCCCTCCCCCTGCCTCACAGGATGGGGTTTTCCACCAGCAGTCATCTTTAGAGCCATTGTCTTCACGTGRAGGTTAAAAAAATGTTGTTTGCCACCTGAGAAGGGGAGAGAAGTGACTTCCTTTCATGCTGTAGTGTAATGCTAATACAATAGTGGATAAAGTCGTGAAATCGATTAAAAAGCAAAAYATGAATAAGCTTAACCTGATTTCTTGTTCCAGGCCAGGTAACGGGAAATGAGWAAATTATATTTTAATGCAGGTAAGCTTTAACTGTCTTTACCCTCAACACTTCAGTTACTCGGCCCACATCCTAAGCCTGCAGAGAGAAACGGGACAAACACTGCCTGGTCAGCAGCCATGAAAAAGAAATCTGAACAGGTTTCATCTTAGTCACTGAAGACAATACCATTGACTGTCACCAATTACTCTGTTTGCAAATAATGATGTAAATTTCCAAGGAATATGAACTTTATTCTGAAGGTAAATCAGAATATGGGAAGGAGATGCTGACAAACAGTGCTAAGGTAAACGAAATCGACCAGAAATCACTGGTATATTTTCATAACATAGTTATATTTATTTACACACAAACAGAAATAATGAAGGAAATTGATTTTAGGTGTCTTAAAGTCATTAAAGAACAGGTCTAAAGGGCCAGAGAAAGGGATAGTAAGACAAAGGGTAAAAAAAAAAGTGGGCTTCTTTTCTAATACATAGTGCAAAAGTTGTATTTGCTAATGCTAATCAGCTGGAAGCCAGACAATAAATGAATCTGTCCTGTGCCAGGCTTTTTGACTCTGAGTGATTCCTGAACACCACACATTATCAGATATAAAACTTTACAAAACCCTCAGAGTGGAAGTCAAAATTCTCAGAAACCAAGGAAAGCACCTAAAGAAGGTTAGCTGGAATTGTGGGGATTCCCTTTGCAAAATAAGATACTTGGAAAGGACTCAAATTCAGAAACTAATACATTGCAAAGCATTTGCTATTTTGAAAGATTACTGTTAATCCATTCATCAGTTAATCAGGCAAAGCAGCTTGCCCACAAGGAGTATTTTTGGAGGAGTACTGAAGCTACAGGAGTTTGCTGCATTTCATGTAAAATGATACATGCCATACAGGTTTGCTTTTAGCATTTTTCTGAGGAAAAAATGATGCAGCAGAACCAGATAGACATGTGCAGTGGCTAAATAGGAACACAGATGAAAATTCTATTCTCAAGAAATAACATAACTAGGAGAAGTTTTAATACAGTGTGCATCCAGGTAGAGCACAAGTTTGAAGATATCATTGATCTTTTTGTTCCAATAGACAAGGAGYGAGTAACCAAGATCCTTCAAAATAGTGAAGGATGTACGCAAATGTTTATCTAATCTACTTTCCTAAACTTGCCATAATTATAAATCTTATAACTTGAGAATACGCCATATTTTAAAAAGAATAATTTAAAGATACATTTCTGAAATATGTCCACTTACATAGGAAACAAGCTTTGAAACTTGGCAGACTAAACAAAGAAAGCCTCACTTTTAACACAACTGAGTCAATCTAGGCAGCTGCAGTAAGAGCACTATGGAAATCCTTTTACACCTGGATACACAAAATTGGGGCCTAGAAGTTTTCTGTATTTTGATGGCAGGCGCCCAATAGTTGAATATGAGATGGCTTTGACATTCATACGTGGAGATAAAAAGTATCACGTTGCTATTATAAAAGGCCAGTGCTATAGGACCACAAATTGCCCCAAGATATCGGTAGGTCTGTGCAGACCTTCCTTTGGCAAATGCCAAAGGAAATGGCAAATCTCCCCTCAGAGGGATGAAAAGATTTTTAAACCAGAAGGAGCTGCGTTTGAATAAAAAGGGCTTTCCTATATGCTGGTACATAGGCCAACATATTTAACATTTTAAGTCTGGAAAAGCAACCAGGCAAGACTAGATAGAAATAAGGATCCATAAACAACCCTGCCCGTTCACTATGTTTTTCATTTCCACTGAATTTCTGAGTTAAAGCAAATTCTGCCCAGCCCTCTCCAACCCCTGGGAGACTCATTTCATCCCCTCTGATGCTGTTCCTTGCTGCGGAGTCCTACCCTGCTATTGCAAATCACTCGAATGCCTCGTGGACTCCGGAATGGTCTTTCCCTGACTGTATGCAGTGGATCCCCAAGGGAAGAAAAAATACCCTCCAGTGCGCTTCCCCATGGGGTTTATCTGTCCCAGCCACCTCTTAGCAGAACTTAGGGCATAATAGGAACACCCAAGTAAAATCATCCCTCAGAGCTGGCATTAGCTGAAACTAACATAAACAACCTAACACAGTAACTCAGTGGGGGCTGACTGTAATAGCGACATACACCTAAAATAGGCATAATTATAGTTAGCTAGAAAAGGATGTGATTTGTAAACCGAATATATTACCCAAGAGAGATTTGGAGCTTGCAGGCACACCCTCTAGACCATTACCTTAAAATAGATGAAATTAGGTCCAGAGCCGCATCATGTACATGCCCACCTGATTTAAAGGCAACATAACTACCCAGTTTCACATGAAATACAGATGTATAGATTATGATTTTCAGGAGTACTACCAAGGAAATTAATTATAGCTATTAAAACAGAGTATCTGGGACAGCACATTTCCAGCCTGTTTTAACAATTTGAAGTGACTCAGGAAAGTGGAGGCTCATTGCATAAGCCAAAAAATACAGGCTAAGTGGAAGTGCTAATGGTGACACAAGAAAAATTAACCCCCAGTGCAAAGTAAGCAGAAATTTGTTTCTGTAGGTTTGGAACAAACAAACAAAGCCAATTCTGCAGATCTTAATTCTCTACCTCACTTYCCTGAGATTCTTTTCAGAGGATACCTGGCTAAGCAAGCAATTGTATACATTTGTTTTCACTAAGCATACTGTATCTGAAATGAACATCTCTGGCAACAGACCACAATTTAATGGGAATGGATTTAAGGAATGTTTAATGAGTAACATCACTGCAAGCCCTCATTATTCTCAGTTCCAGATGACAGCAATATACAAATTAATGTAGTACTTAAACTGCAGAATTACTTCAGAAAGACCTCAATTTTTTTCACCAGAAAAATTAGAAAGAAGACTACGTGGATTATAAGAAACTGATGTCAGAGTTGTTGGTTACCTGCAGGTAGATAAACCCAAACAAACATAACCTTGCTTCTTCAAAATGATGCTGAGCACACCAGTAAGGGAAAGCACAGCTCTAACCAGTTATGTGCTACACTCAGCCTTGCAGTKCTTGTGGGTTTATCTGAGAGTGCAAAGTCTTCTGGGATAACCTTGGAGGACTATGGAAGATGGCACAAGCCGTCTTCATCCAGTCTTGTCCATACATGGGGCTGAAAATTTCGATTTACTGTGCATACACTCAAAATAACTTACAAATCTTAGCTGAAAGTAACTGAACATCAGGTGTAAAAAAAATTTTTAAATGAGCATGTCACTGATGGCCCACGACCACTTTCTCTAGATCTCCAATCAAGGAATTGAATAATTGTTGGCATTTTCTGTCAAAAACTTTACAAAGCCTCATCAAAAAGATCACTTTCTTCTAGGGCTAAGTAGAAGGATAAGAGAAGAAAGACTGGATTTCGGCATATCATGACAGAACTCAGCAGGAATCTCTACAGGAAGAGCTACAAAGCATATTTCATTTGAAGCAATGAACTTAAATAGGAATTTCATTTTACACATGAATGTACCCTGTGTGACAATCTCCAGTCTGTTTATTCGTCAGCTGGAACTCAGGATGTGAATGTGATGGTGATAGTAGCAGGGAATTTTATGTTCCTGAAGCATTAGAAAAGGTATTAACCTTTTAATGATTCCTCATTCAAACCCAGCTTTCAGAGTAAAAAGTAAAACAATCTATTTCATTTTCTATGCGATATTAAGCACAAAAGGAAATCCTAGTTCATAGTTGGAGGAACAGTGAATATAAAAGATTTTATGCTATTCACATCTGTTCAGGAGTCATGTAAGTGGCACACAAACAGTGGGATCATCAACGTAGCAAAATAAAACCATATACAACGTTTGAAAATTTAGCCCCAAGGCCTTTCTGYTGGTCCTGATCCAGACAAACATCTTCCAAAAGCATCTCTTTTTCAAAATATCTAAGATAGCCTAATTCCAATTGTAAGTAAATGTACTGTGAATTTTTTAATGTGATTTACTAGGGGGTTGGACAGGCTCAGAGAACTGATAATGGATGCTATGGAGAAAAACTGTGTGAATTTCTTTGCAATCAAGGACAAAGCAAGGATTTGTCATTCATTCTGATTTCAGTTTCCTGGGATGTAAACCACAGGTAGTTTAAAACAGAAAATTATTATGCATACCATAAATTGGTAAATAGCATCTGAAAATTATTCCTAAAAGCAGTTAAAATGTCCAATTACTAGTTTTTCACTACCCAGAAAAATATTAGCAGGCATAGCAAGAGACTTTTTTCCCATGCTCTACAGGCTTTTAGCAGGAAGAATGCATTTCTTTCTGTGTGTTACTTATCTGGAGGAGGAATTAGATACGTTATCCATCCAGGGCTTTTCCTACAGTTTGCTTTTTCAGTGGACTACTACCATAAGCTATTCTAGATAAGCGGTTTTCTTMCTCTATTTAATTATTCCTGCCACCTGCCTAGGTGAGTCAACCTCACACACTAGACTTTCCATCAGGAGCAGCACATGCCTTTCAGGAAGGTACTGTCTGTTATCCTGTGATATATCACGAGTTCACAGCTTTCTTGACAGTATCAGCTAGCACATTTGAGACAGTAAGGATGTGGAAAATCACAACTCCCCATTCAATATCCCCATCAAAACAAGTTTCTGGGATGGAATGTTATGTTTTGTTCAGACATACTTGTGCTGTATACCCTGTGGGAACCACTGGAAAAATCAGTTCGTCACAACTAGAAGCCCAGCTATATAAACTGGTGCCATTCTCACACTATGTGCAAAGAACAATGTATGTACCTCTTGTACACACTGTCCCTTCACTGAGAACTGAGAGTAAGAGCTATCTGTGCACATCATATCCCATAAATATTTGCAATTTAACAGGTTAAAGGATCTGAGAAATATTCATCTTTCTCTCAAATATCTATATGCTAAACTGGGGGATGCTGAAGTGCTTCTGAGGTTGTGGGATCCTACCAGCCGTGTCCCATGCCTGAGTAAAAGGCCTTGTTCATGTCAGAGTTTCCAGCCTACTCCCTTCCCTGTGAAGGGAGCCCAAATGTCCCAGCTCGCGTAGGATCACACCCTATTCCCAAGAGTTCCCTGAGCTGGACAGCCAGAGAATCAGGGCCAAGGGAGCACTGGAGAGTTTACATGAAAGTATTATTTTTCCTATAGTGATACAACACTGCTAGCAGAAAAATTACGACCATCTCCTTGGTGGCTAGGTCTCAGTGTTTTCTTCCAGACTTCAGGTATTTGAAGTGATTTGAAGATGAGTGTGTCTTGTTTGTCGTCATGCACTTGAAGTACAGCAGAGTGGACAACAGAATTTACTGGGATGCTGTAGTGCTTTCTAGCATTAGAGGTGAGATTCTCATTGCAACTAACTTGACTTCATTGTACTTCAGACAAAATTTCAACGGGACAGGTCATAGGTTTTTTCACTGACATCTGAACAGAACCAACATAGTCTTCCCCGTCTTCCCCATATCATTAATGGAAGTACAGGTCCCTCATACAGCTCTTACACAATACCCACAAAGGAAAATCAACTATCAATACAATTCCCTTGTAGTGCAGAAAGACCTTGTCTCTTCTATTTTTTTAGATATTAATTAACATTTTTTCTCTTAAAAGATCTCAGGAGTGGCAAAGTATGTCATGTTATGTATCAGTTGCTATGGTAACTAATCCTTTCTAAAAGGGAGAAACAGAAAAAAATTGAAGTCCGTTTCTCACTACGAACAAAGGATGCCATTAAATAGTCTTTATTTTGCCACCCACTGCCTTCCTTTGTTTTACTCTTATTTATAAATGATCACAACTGATTTAGTACAGGACTCTGCATTTTTTTCTTTCAGTCTGAATATTTTGAGTTTACGGTTCCATGGAGTGTCAGAAAAACAGTTTAATTGAACTCAGAAAAAAGTAGAGGGTTTGTGAAAGGGGGTTGAGTCAATTCCATATCTCTGATTTTTTTTTTTTTTTAATTTGTGTGAAGGTATAATATTAATGAAGAGTCTTCATGGAACATACTTTGGGTTGGAAATGGTTACACTTCCCAGAAAAATTACATCTAGTGAARAGGTGAGGGCAAATTTTACCATGTTTCTCTATTTCTTTCTCTCTGTCTTGAACTGGAGGGATATCACCAGGACTGGAAAGGTCCTTCATGTCTTGGTCATTCTTTGACCCCAATGCAAGCCTCCATCTTGCCGTGGGATGTAGATTTGGTTTATACTCCTTTTGTAATAAATTTCTGAGATACCGTTTGCTGGTGGCACAGAACTCCTGAACTGTGTTTGCCGAGACTGACAGTGGCAAACTGTAACTCTTCTACTAAAGTACCAGCATCAACTGGCTAAAAGAGAAATTTCCTTCTACCCAACCTGTATCAGTCAGTAGTCTCTAAGGCTTCTGCCCATAAATATGGTAGTAACAGTCTTCATCAAAATCCATGAAAAAAGATCACTGCTGGTGTAGCTTTATCGCAGCGTAAGATTCAAACAGAGCAGTTTGGGAGCACTGCTCTCGAGAACCTCCGACACGCAGCTACTGCAAGGAGCAGCCCTTTGCCCGATCGCAGGGGACCCCCAGGCAGAGAGACAGCACACACATTGCGACAAAAGAGACACAGGGCCATTTCTGAGGTTGAAATATGAGAGAAGGGGATGGTGGYGGGTAGGAATGAAGAGAATGCTTTTATAAAAGCTCCCTAAATCATGTCAAAAGATTTCTCATTCGCTTTTCTTGCCCACTTCCTTTCTCCTCACTGCTGTCTTCCACAACAAGACAAGAATCACAAAGAAGTAAACAACCTAATTCAAAGAGTTGCGTAACAAAAATGTGCTTGATATTGTTCAGGGGTGCAGGAGGAAAAGCAAACAAACTAGCAATTCTACTCATTGGCTTTCTTACCAATCTACTGGCAAAGAAAGCTTGTACTTTGCCAGACTGAAAACTGAAGAATAAAGCTGCTTCCACACACACAGCTTGAGAACTGCAGCCATTTAAAATAAGTGGCTCCACTTGGCGTAACTCTGAGCAATGGATTATATTTACTTTACCAGATTTATCAAATTACTCACCTGCCTACAACAAAAAAGTCACTTACAGGAGATAAATGTAGCTGAGCTGTAACAATACTCTCCTTCAACCGGTAGCAAGTCAGAAATGGTACTCTGTAAAGGACAGGAAATTCCTTAACCCTTCTAATTGCTGGCCTTAAGAACTGAAAGTGAGCACAGAAAAATGAGGATCTAAAGAATTCTGTAATATGCATGATTATTTTCTATATTTAGAACAAATCACAGAACAAACAAGTGTTTACTGCAGAAAAGAGTTCTATGATCATGACTTATTTTCCATTATCTATCGCAAGAGCTGGATGAAATAATTTATTCCCTCAGCAAAAATCCTCCATATCTGAAGAGACACTGCAATAGAGATGAGATTCCTCTAGAGAAGCTCTAATTCTGCCTTATGGAAGAGAAAAAACTATTATATGAAATAATTTTTTTAATGTTTGAATGCTACAGTGTCAGCAGAGCAGCTGTGAGAAGGAAAGAAAACCAGGTAGAAACTTGCCCTGAAGTTATGTTTGACGGGAAATAACCTAAAAGCTGTAGATCACTGAAAAAGTGGCACAGCCAGACCTTAAGGGAAAGGGGAGAGCTGCAAAAGTTTCTAGAAGTTTTTAGGGTTATTTGAGACCAGCTAATTACACAGTTGAGGGAGCTGAGCTCAGGCAGGGCTGGTGACGGGAACAGAGCTGCTTGATCTAGGTCACAGAACTGCTACGGCTCCGTCTTTTCTATCTGAGGGACTTTTATAGCTCCCATCTGCATAGTATCCAAGAGCCTTACACTCCTTTAATGTGTTTATTCTCAAAACGTCCCTGTGAGGCAGGGAAGCATTGCTATCACCATTTTACTCATAGGAAACTAAAACCTGGAGACTGTAGGGAAGATCCTCAGTTGGCATAAATTGTCAAAGCTCCATTAAAACAAAGAGTATCCACTGACCCTCCCGTAAGGTGAGTGGAACTAAGATGATTTAAACTGGCTGAGGTTTTTTCCCTACATGATTTGTCCAAGGTCACACAGGACCACCATAGTATTGGAAAATGAAACCAGTCATCCGAGGAACACTAACAACCGGCCCATCATTTTGTTTTCATGTCTGATATAGGCAAATGTGACTGAAGAAGAAACCTGAGTCTCAGAGCTGTAAAATGCATGAGGCAGCAGATGCACAGATCTAACTTACTTCTGCTATGGCAGCTTTTTTTCTGGTCCTTTCTGACTCTTTATCAGTTTTTCAGTTTGTGGATTTTTTTTTTTTGAGGGGGGGAGTAATTCTTGCTGTATTTCTGATGATACATTTCTCTTCTGCCACCCCTACTTTTCCCTCAGTACGTACTTGCCCATTAGCTGCCATCACGCTCTCCACTCTGTCCCCAGCCCTGGGGTCCTATACTCCCTCCCTGTGCTGTGGCACACTTCGTGGGATGCACCAGCAGCCTGCGACCCCAGGGCTTCGTCCTTTGCTAGTGCCCAGCTGCCAGCAGAAAGCATTTCCAAGCTAAATGCACAGTATCTTTCAAAGCCAATGCCTTAGCATCCAAACACTACAACATGGTTTGGCCAAGTACCAGCAAAAAGACCATGAGGAGAGCAAAAGACATATCATCAATGCCTGGGGCTGGAGAGGCGGTTATTCTACCAGCAGCAGAAAATACCAGAACTCAACAGAAGATGCTTGTTTCTCATGGAAATTAAGTTGGGAGATAAGTATACAGAATTGAGGCATTTTTCCAAAACTAATAGTCAGTTCTTTTTAAAGTACTTTCACTGAATTTAAAGCACTTCAAATTTCACATTTGTGAAACATAAAAAATATCTTGTACATTTTTTTTATACTTCAGCAGCAACAGAATATAACAAAACAATTCACTTCCTGCAAGTTCCTGTGTATATCAACCACTATTCTAAGATCCATCTTATCTCTTGGTGCTACATCTGGCAGCCTTAAACAGTATTCATTACACATTTGAATTTTTCAAATAGAAAACTTGCCAAGACTCAAAACAACGAGCAGGGATGACAAATGTCAGTCATTTTCTCTGACAGGTCAAATGCAAATTTTTGCTTGAATGGTTTAGGTTTTGCAACATTTAAAGCAAAACAAGAATTATCACTAGAGTATAAAATGAATTAAGGTGCATAAACTAAATGCCAAAGACAGATACATATACCGATAATATAAAATTACTACCATGCAAACAAAGTACCAACTAGGGGCAGCACAGGGAGCATACTACTGTCTATCAAGACAGAAGAAGATTTGTGCAGTCATTGGAAATACTTTTACAGCGGTCAAAAGAGAAGCCTTGAACTTGACAGCGAAGGTCTGCTCTTTCTTTGATCGTATCAATCAAGAGTCCAGCAGGTCCTAACTCAAGTAAGTTATATCTCAGTTTCACCCTTGGACAAATACCAAGTCTTTTTCCTTCTACCATTCTGAAGAACAATTGATTTACACTTTTTTTTTAGGAATGTAAGAAATGATCTTTGGAACATAACTGATACTTGCAGTGTTACTGACCATTGCCTCCACAGAAAAATGTCAAGGTGACAAATGCGTTTGAGGATGACTGTATTTAATGTTGGATGGCACGTCAGAAGACTAATTAAAGACATCGTTTATGTTTTATTTGTGCAAGGAAGACACCGTCACTAGCATACTAATATAACACAATAGGCCAGTCAAATACTGCTATTACTTACACTGTATAGAACCCACAGTAAGTCCACTTAGCTTTAACAGAAATGAAGACTATAGCAGGAGAAAGTCAAAGTTATGCTATCAGTTGGTAAGTTGTCTCAGTGCCCACAAGTACTGTCCTTGCTGGCAAACAGCTCTGAGTTTAAATCTCCACCTCTTATTCTGTCACGCTCAAGCCAGGATTTAGAAAGCAGGAAATAGATGTGGGACAAAAATACATCTGAAATAGGCAAGGCCAGCTGGGAGGAACAAAAGGTGAAAAAAAGTTTAAGAAATTTTTCTACAACATTCATTCTATCTTTTCTCCATCATCAACTTTATTTCAGTCCACATTTCGATTCTGTTACATAGTATCTTAATTCTGTCAGTTATCACATTTATCTGCACAGGATCATTTATGAAGTGCCAGACTCTACACCTCAGTTGTAAATCCTAGAAGCAGAAAACCATAGACAGATTTGGAGTGTATAATATATCTATTTATAAAGTATATATAATAGATCCAGTTCTTGATAAATAAACCCCAGAAAACTACTGGTCTGGAGTCTTACAAACTATTGCTTAAGCCATACAAAAGTCAGTATTATTTTAACTTTTTTGGCTTTCAATGGATTAGATCCTGTTATCATGCAAATACTTATAATAGTACATACATGGAAATCCTCCTTGCAAGAATCTGTCTCAGCATTTAGGAACTATTTTGGCTACAGGCATGACCAGGAAATTTGTGCACAGGGTCCACAATCTGAATATCCAGACATTACAGACTAGAAACAGCAACACTCAAAAAGCAGAACAATCTCTTTTCTGCAGGAATTACTAGCTTAGCACAGCACCACATGAGCATAAATAGACAAGTACCAGTCTAGAGCTGGCTTGTGTTCAGAAGGCCTGAAATACGAGAGAAACGAGCTCTTATCATTCAGGGGGGAAAGGGAGGGGGAGTACACCTGGAAAAACAAAAAACAAACAAAAGAAAACCTMTATGGACCTCATCTTTGACAAGAGAAAATGAAGAGAACCCACAAATCAAATCCTTGGATTTAGGACTAAGGACAAAAGAAAGTAGGAATCCTTTCTGAGGTCAGTTCAGAAGCCTCATAGGAGACTTGGAAAAACAATCACACGGATTAATGACAGTTTAAGGCTTTTTTCCCCTTTAATTTCTTGCAAAGTTTAATAAAAAGGCAATACCTTTTAACAGAAGCAACTGATGGAGTTAGAAAAACAGATGGGCTTTCTGTCACATAAAACTTTCTTCAGGTCTCTTCAGCTGTTTAAACCCTACAGAATTTCTCTTGTTTACATCTATTAAGCACCATAGCTACAGCCACATTAGTACCACTTTTCTTTTCCCTTTACAATCTCTATTCAAAAACAGTACGAATCCTGAATCCTACAAACAGCACAAATACTACAAATCCTGATACTCGCTCACTAATGTGAAATATCTCAACACCACCATCAGATAGCTTTTTACATATTATTCAACAACAGCAGAAGATGCTAATAAGTTTCAACTCAAGGGTACCGTGTAACATAACTAAGCCCATACGGTTTAGCTAACACAGCCAGCTTTCCAAGATTATTTTAATATGCATACTTTGGTCCTTGCAGCCGGACAAGCTGGGGTTTTATTTGTTGTCTTTTTTTTTTTTTTTTTTCTTTTTTTATGTCTCCACCATCTGTTTTATGAATCCTTGAATTTATAATATGAAGGTCATTGTTTCAGCATATGGGCAATTGGATTTCACTCATAAGGCAGAAGTTGGTGAGAATTAAATGAATATATACATTTTAATAAATGTATATGCGCATGTGCCGCTATCAGTGTTTTGGACCATGTAACTTTCARGTGTTTGATAAATTGCTAGGAGGGTTCTTAGAGGGAAGTCTTCAATGAATGGCCCCAAGGAAGAGCTTTTAATCAGATCTTTGGSAATCTGGTATGGATTCTTCGCATTTAAAATAGACAAAATTAAGGCACATTCCTAATTTTTTTGGTGTATGTCTGTGTAGGAAATACTGTTGCAACACTGTATCAGCAATATAGCAAATGTCCACCTAAGATCCTGCAGGAGAGGAAGGTGATCTTAAAATTAAAACCTGAAACAAAACAGATTTCACTCAGGCTCTCAGAGACTCGTACTCACCAGCAYCTGGATGTCTGTGATGTCCAAGAAGTCTGTCCAGCTGTCAGGGCAGGGGTGCTCCTGTGGTCCAGGCAGTGGTCAGGCACTCCAGTGCTCCTGTCTCCAGATGTCAGGTCCAGGTTCTGTTGTGATGACAGGGAGGACAAGGGATGGCAACTGTCACGTCCTTGCCAGATCTCTGCAGTTCTTTGTAGGCTGGCGACAATGTTTGGGTTTTGGATATGTGTTTTTGGGACCTTCTGGAGCTAACAGTGAGGAGTGTCTCCATCCTGTCCCACCTCTGTGAGTCATCAGGAGTTATCACTGTCCTTTGTCTCCAAAGCTGGGCGTCTTATGAAACTGTAGGTAGATGCACTAGGGTCTTGAAGGCGTGCCAACCCTGGTAGGTTAACATGAGCCATTCTGAGAGCCTCTTTACTGCTGTTTGCCCCTTTGGTGCTTCCACACCCAGCCATTCCCACCAATTCCCCATTCACACTGACCTCAGCCTTTCTATTACAGTCCTCTACATCTGTCTTTGTGAGTGTGTGTGTATGTACTGCTTTTGGACGGAATTGTCTAATGCATAGAGTCAAGGGTTACTTTAGGCAATGCTTTGTAGGATATGAACTTTTGGTGAATGWTTACTCATCCAGATCCTTAGGATGTAAGACCAGACAGCAAGACAATCCTACAGTGCTTGCAGAATACAATACAGCAAAGATCTGCGCAGCTGGGATATCAGAAGACAGCCAAATGGAAATGAACTTCTCCTCCTCAGTGACCACAGGAAGAATCTCACAAAATAGCACTTCTGGCAGTATTAAAACAGTGACTACCAACATCCAGTTTCTTACTGCTTCATTCATTTGGAATTTCAACAGCATCACAATCCTTTCTGGAAAGAGGGACAAGGGAATCAAGGCACTGACATTCAAAGATGGACACAGCATGTGTAGGACCTCTGCTTGGATATCAAGACAGAAGACTGTGAACAGCTAGTGTTACCTAACCAATTTCTAAGATCAGGCAAGGGGATTATGGGAATTTGTGATTGGTATGTGTATGTGTAGATATGCATATGCTATATACTTACAAAGCTCTGTGTTCACTGCTTGATGAGCCCCTCGGGATCAGACTGGCAAGAGGGGCACAGCCATTCTTGATAACTCTCTTGTGTTCCTTGCACTAGGATGACATCTTCCTTCCTCCACCCAAAAAACAGTCTGAGAGTAAGGCAAATATAAGAAAAGTTACATGGCATATCACTTTCAGTAATTGATTGTAACAACYGTTCTTGAGATGTGATTATTTTAGAATTGAAAAAGCAACCTTTCTRCTATTGTATTATGACTATTACTTCTGGGAATAATTTGTTATCGCTTAAACTAGATAATTGAAAAGTTAACTTTTAAACTATATTTGTGTTGTGGAATTCAAAGCTCTGGGTAGTTATTTCAATAAGGATTTATGGGGTTTTGTTTTTCCAGCTTTACAGAATGCATACACTGTGCTACATAAAAATAAGGTCACATTTTATGATCCCCTACTTTGACACCTGAAAACAGTTAAGAATCAGTCGAAAGCTCAAGTGTTTCCACTTGTCCTTGACTTCCCTACCATAAATAAAAGGCTGGGCTGTGTTTTAGAAAGCCTTTTCTTTCCATAATATATGGTATATTCTGTCTAAATTAAGCACAGAGAATTTACAGGAGAAAAAAAGGTAAAAATCCCATAGATTTTAATTAGTAACATAAAATACTAGCCATACTTAATGAATATTCAAACATTCTCAACGCGACACAGCAGACTATGCATTTTTCTTCAGCACTGACTTCCCTCCTCAGCCTCATTCTCTGTTTGCAGGTCAGACAAGTTTAACGTATCGCCACATTAGCTCGTCTCGGCTCACGCTGAGGGAAGGACCCCCACAGTATCACGGCTGTCCATCACACTGAAGTGATTAAACAAAATCTTGCTTCCCCTAGCAGTGATGAGCTAGCAGCGGTGAGCCTCTGCCAGCCCGGTCCAGCTCCCCACTGACTGTTACAGCCAAAGCTGAAAATCCACCGCAGCCGTCATCCCTGACAGCGTCCATCACAGGCTGCCTGTCAGCTCGCTGCAGTTTTGACCCTCAAACACTGCAGCCAGTGCCGCCAGCTTACCATGCCTCGGCGTACTGCCACAATGAGTATAACAGGAGCAACAAAGGATTTGCTGCTCAGAACCTGAATTTTTTCTCTGCTTTTGTTTTTCAGTATTCCTGAAATTATTTTAAAAAGCACTAATGTTAATCTCGTCGAACACAATAAAGTGCTCACGGGCCCAAATTCAGTTATGACGATATGTATTCATTAAAGTCCTCCAGACAATAACGTTAGTTCCAGTTTGAGAGGTCTGAGATTATGAATTCKGATCTGTCAGTGATAAACAGGCAGTCAACCATTCACACATGAACAATTCTCACTGGTACCAGTGTGAAGCGCATTGTGGACAAAGGGCAACATTTAACTTTTTTTTGGTAACTCTTTACATAGTCTGTATCATGCCTCTGAGTGCTTGGACACATCATAAAACAAACTTCAACTTCAGCAGAGTCCGTAAGAGCTACTGCAGTTTTAGAATGAGAACTAGCAACACAATCTGATGTAATCTTTGAGATTCTTTGAAATTGTAGGTACTAAAGAGCATTTTTTACTCTTTTTGTAAGTATGTTTGCATACAAAGATTCATTCCCCAACACAAAACAACTACTGCTGTTTGTTTTCGCAAAAATCTAAACATAGAGGTGTCCTGCTTTCGGCTGGGATAGAGTTAAATTTTTCCCTAGTGCTGTGTTTTGGATTTGGTATAAGAATGTTGATAACACACTGATGTTTTTAGCTGTTGCTAGGTAATCTACTACTCAAGGACTTTTCAGCTTCCCATGCTCTGCCAGGCGCACAAGAGGCTGGGAGGGAGCATAGCCAGGACAGCCAGCCCAGCTGGCCAATGGGGTATTCCATACCATGTGACGTCATGCTCAGTATATAAATAGGGGGCATGGTCCAGGAAATAGCGATCGCGGCCCGTTATTGTTCAGCGGGTGGTGAGCAATTGCATTGTGCATCACTCATTTTGCATAGTCTACTATTATTAATATTATTATCCTTTCCTTTTCTGTTCTATTAAATTGCCTTTAGCTCAATCCACAAATTTTACTTTTTTTTTCTCGATTCTCTCCCCCATCCCACTGCAGGGGGAGGGGAGTGAGCGAGCGGCTGTGTGGTGTTTGGCTGCCTGCCGGGTTAAACCAGAACAAGAGGAAATAATTCCACTTGTTGAATGCAAAGGTCTTTTTTTTTTGATAGCAGAACATTCTTTATGAGTCAGCAGCAGTTTATTGCTTTTCTGTCTCAAGAATTTTTGAGGCAGGCTCTCAAATTAGGTTGGATCTTCACTCACGGCAGTCAGAGAGAACTCTTTGATTTCACTGTCTGCACACTGAAGCAGATCAGAGTCTTTATCCCCCACTTTTTTCTTTCTCAACTCAACATTTTGGTAAAACGCACACAAAAAGTTTCATGAAACTTCCAAAGATGTGGCAGGGAGTCCCATTAACGTTACTGATTTTATTGGCCCTTCTGCATCTTTATCAATGTCTTTTAGAACTGTTAGAGAACTTAACAATCCTTTAAAAACTGTTTGCTCTCTTACAATAAATATGATAATCTCTCTTACATTTACTAAATAGATACAATTTTAAAGCTGAGATAAATAGACGTAACACCCACAGGAACCATGATTTGGGAGTAAAAATATTTAGCATTGCAGTACATAACAGTAATAAATATTAATATGACTACAGAAGAAGCCAAAGAACTTAAGTACAGACATGTACTGTTATCCATTGACTATATCTGAAAAGCGTGACAGAACTCAATAGATTTCGTAAGGTTCAATGTACTAGTGGGGAAATGCATACAGGAACTCAATTAATACACACAATTTAAATACACAGGGACAGTATACACCAACATGAGACCTTTCCCATCCATATTCCAGTAAAACTGTCTAAAAGAGCAAGATCTCAATAGTAGGAAGGCAGAGCAAAGACAAGAGGCATAGCTGTACACAAGATGCTCTCTGCATTCCTATTATGGTGTAATACAAAAATAGTACTGAAATATGAAAAAAACCATGTTGTGGGCTATTTGTATTCCTTGTAGTTATACTTTAACATAAAAAGTCCCCACAACAAAACAAAACAAAACAAAACACTTTGAAAAAAGCCCATCATTTGGGTTTGGGCAGTGTAAAAGGGAAAGGTGACAAATTGGGTAATAAGAACACTAAATGATTAATGATTAAACTTCAAAAAACAAACAGGTAAGTAACCAAACATGCAGTATTACTAGGCTTTCAAGTACACAGTGCACATGGTCTGCCCACAGACTACACAACCTAGATCGTGGCTGCTTAAATGCCGTGTAAACCCAGACCAGAGCCAGATCACAAATAAATTTTTCCAGCCTTGATTCAGTCATTAATATGGATCCGTGAGTCTGAATTTGATGTCGAGCAAACTAATGGAACAGCTAACCTGGAATTTGAATACAACTAATAATTAAAGAGAAAGCACTGAATTTATAGGAAACACATTCTCCTGGAGTTCATGGGGATTTTGGGCTCTTGTGTCATGTTGCAACCAAGAAGGTTACAATCTGCTTAAACAGAGGATTATTCCATATAAGTGGAAAGATTACTTTATATTTGACAGGTTGACTGGCACACTAGAATTTTGAATTTGCATCAAACATCTAAAGATTATAGGGATGGCTGTACTAGCCAGATGAACAATTCACTTAGGGCAGTATCTGGCCTTTAACAATAGCCACTCGTAGAGGCTCAGAAGTATACGAGCCGAGGATGGAGTGGTAATTCCCATCTCTGAGCTTCCAGCAGTTCCCAAACTGGCAGTTGCCTCACCAGTATCATGATTACCTGACTATCTATCATTTATTTAATCATATTTTGAACCCATCAAAACTTGTGGCATCTAAAAAATTCAGTAGGTATGAGCTTCTCGACTTAATTATGCATAACACAAAAAGTTCTTCTTTTCATTCAATATAAACTGTCTGCCTGGTCATTTCATTTCATGTGCCTTGGTTTATGTCCTTTGAATAGTGAATAATCATTCCCTCAAGACTTCCCCTGTGTCACTGAGGATTGTATAGATCTCTATAATAACCATTCACAGTCATTTCTTTTCTAAGCTATAGAGTCTTAGTTATTTCATTTCCTCTGCATAYAGAAGGTATTCTGTACCTCTGATCATTATTCTCTGTGTTTTTCCAGGTTACTATAGCCTTTTCTGAAACAAGGTGAGCAGCCTTGTAGCATACATTTAAATGTGAGTTCCCCACAACTGTATAACGATGTTTCATCCCATCCTTTTCAGTATTTCCTAACACCTTCACTTCCCTGCCCACCACCTAACACCAAGTTAACATTTATAGGTAACTACAGATAAGCTTATAATTCTTTTTCAATAATGGTGTATTTAGAACCTACCATGACATATGAAGATTTTGTTTGTTTGCTTGTTTTCCCCTGCRTGCATGGCGTTTTATTTATCAACACTGAATTTCATCTGCTGCTTACTTGGCACTGTGAGATGGCAGAACAATGGTCTATAGCCATCCTGTTTTGATACTCTCCATCATCAGCAAACTTTCCTATTCATCCCTTTTTCACCATATAGGAATATGTTAAATAGCAACCATTCCAGCATCTCCTTTTGTTGTAAAAATAGACYATTTCTTCTGACTCTGCTTTCTAACTTTAAAGTAGCTACTAGTTTCTGAGAATACAGTTTCTTTTGTCTTGTGACAGGTTAGTTTCCTTAACAGCCATTGGCAAAGAACTTTGTCATACCCTTTGGTGTGCTTCAGGGAAGGAAAATGCAGCTGGTGCAGAGCAGAGCTATGGAATTAATGAAGAGATATAAATACAACGCTACAGTGGGGGTCAAAATACTCAAGGATCATGTTAAAAGATGAGCTTATTGCAATTAAATACACCTTCTTACTGAAAAAATCTTGTAAAAATGACTACTTAAACTGAAAAAAGCTGTGCTGGAAGTTGAAATGTGATTTAGACTAGAAGTAGACCGCATTAGTTTTAAATGGTGAAGACAATTAATCATTCAAACAAATAACGAGCAGTGGTGGTGGATTCTATACCATGTACAATATTTTTCAAAGGTATCTTTCAGTTAAAATTATTTCTTGCAAGTTCTATGTTTTCTATTATGAAGAAAATTAGATTAGTCTGTTCTAATGGTATTTAGAGTCTACTTAATGACATGCTGCTTTATATTAATTCCTTTTTTGGTCCAGTTCCTGGAAAATGTACTAACAATTCACTTCTGTACAAGCTCAGCCTAGAAATCTTACACAGATATTCGTTTACTAAAAATAGTCAGTTAATAGTTTTCTCTCTCTAATCTCATCCGAAGAAATGTGCTATATTATTAAGCGTTCACGCTGTGGTATTTACAAACAGTGTACCACTGTGGTATAGACTGTTCTTACGCAAACACTTTGGCTTAAAATATTTAACCGCTACCAAATCTCTTCCTTGAATCCTTTGTCTGGATAACCTGTACAACARACATCCATATGGAAAGTTAGTAGCTGGCCACTTTCTGATTTAAATATCGAGTTAAACTGCTATAGAGATCCTATGATGGATGCGGCATACAACAGCTGCTTAAAGGAGCAATAGATGTCTCCTCTCATCTCCTTGAGTGTCGGTGATATAATGCCTTTATTCTAAAATTGCTGTGAAGCTCTCCCATGTGGCAAAAGGCAGCCAGCACAGGCAGCCAGCACAGACAATGAGAGGGTTCACTGCTTTCAGCCTTATGATTATACAGTTATCTCTGTCTGATAAACTGTTCCAGAATCATCTGAGCCAAAAGCCATGTCTGCTCAATGCTGTATCAATTTGTGTAATATTTTTCCTGTAATCAAATGTCCTATTTCTGTTCCAGCCAACTTTAGCTTATATTGAGACCACTGGCTTCAGGTTTTCCACGAGCCGTATGATGTCAGTGTGCATACAGAGTGACTGTCCTTGCTCCAAGCTCCATAAACAAAAAGAAAATGTATTTATTTGGAACGCATCAGCTACATTTTTTTTCCTGCAATGCTGAAAAATGTGCCCAAGCACATCTCAAGCGATGCTTGTAATTTGTAGTTTACTGGCTACACTGCTGACAGCTTAGAGATCAAATAATGGAGTGTGAGAGGTGCACTGATCGCTGCAGACCTAGTTATGTTCCATTTCAAGAGAAGATATGCAGCAGACTCACAAGCATCCACCACCACTCAACAGCTTATTAATCAGCAGCCTGCTGGTCTCTCACCATCTTTGCTATTCCACACTGTCAGGAGCTACATTTACATGAGAGCTCTCCGTGAAGTTGCTCCTAGGAAGGATACAAATACCTGTCTGGTCCCTCTTCTGACCGTAGAACGTGCTCATTGCCAAATCCAGATAGGGCGCTCTGGATAAAAGGATGTCATTTCCCTCAAAAAAAGAAACACATGGGAAACCACATAAACAGATCTCTCTCACCAGTTCACTTGGGGTTCAGCATAAGACCACTCTAAAAGAATGAAACAAAACATAGAGAGGCATTTTGAACATTTTCTACTGTGCACCCTTTTTTTTTCTCTCCTTTTCCCAAACAAGAAGAAAAATAATTACTACTTATATTCAGAAAACAAAAATTAAGCAGTCCAAGATCAAGGGTAAATTCAGTGAAACAGAGGAAGACCAGATAAGTTTGCTTCTACATTGTGCAATAATGAATGTGCACCTCTAACTTTCTAGCTTTGAAAAATAAACAGGTAAGTTACCTGCTGGCTGTTTCCTCCTAAGCATTTGGGTAGCACTGTCTGGGACTTCCTTCTGCAAGCTGCAACGTCAGGAAGCACAAAATGAGTGGGAGGTTTTGCCAGAAATGCATGGGGGCAATAAAAATGGGACTACATGATGAACACTCTCCTACACCCACGCAGATAGAGGGAAGGGTGGGGAAGTGATATTTCAGTGTGATTTGCTTGACAAAGACTTAGTGAAGATCCAAGGATTTAGCCTATTACATTTTATTGAAAACATTGTTCTCAGTGAGGTTTTTTTTGTTAGTGAAGTATAGACACAATGCTGAACTGAATTGTGAACTTTAGATAAGAGACAATGGTAATTAACTCTAACGGAATACAATGAACAAGATCAGACAAGGCCATCCAWGAGCACAGAATAGGGGTCTCCCATTAAAATAATGCCCTCTGCTAAATTTCTTCTGGGCATCTGAAATTTTGGTGGTTCCAGCTATGATTTACCACTCTTTAAATAGTTACTTAAAAAATAAACTGTTTCCATAGCAAGCATCCAGAACAGTCATTCTCCATACCTCTGAGAAAGCTCATACTGTGGGGTTATATTTCATGCTACCTACTAACTCAACAAGAACTCTGGACAAGCCCCACAACAGAATGAAAAGGTTGTCAGCCACAATGCAGGACTTCCTAAAAACGTAGGTCTGTTCCCAAACAACGGCACAGGGGCCAGCAATGTTACTTTTTAAGATAACAGCCATCCCACTATGAACACTTTACCTGTTGCACACTTTACTTGCTGTTAACTCTTCCACTCTYAAAATAATATTCTATTAAATCCTTAATGAAATGGCTTTTCATTATACACAGTTCATTTGTGCGCATTAGAAACTGTGCTGCTGATTGATTTGCAGTAATTAGTCTCACCATGGTAGGCTTTTGATGTATCATCTTCTATTTCAAGAGAGACAAGCTGTAGGATGTGATGGGATGATGGAACTGTTGTAGGAATTTCACTGTGAAAATTATTGTTGACCAGAAAACGTGACAGGGAGCCAGCTCCAACCTTTTTTCTTTACTTAAACAGAACCCACCCATTTTGCATCCTTGATTTCCTATTTCAGTAAAAAAATACACATCTTTAATTTAGAGGTGGGAAGAAAAGCAATTATTATCTTGCCTTGCTAAATCTACCAATGGATATATGAGAAAACTTCAGTAGGTGACAGTTCATTTGTTAAATGTGGTATACACAGCATGGCATAYCAAAGTGGAAATTAATTATTTCACTCTGATTTTTTTTGTTATGTATTATTTGTAAGACATCTGTGCTCAGAACTCCCAAATGAACTCAAAGCTCTGCCACTTCAGATGCATTATAGTAGTACAAATGTCACAATCAGGTATATATAATGGTTATATATAAAGCACATGGAATGGCCATACTGCCCAGCCAGCAGRTACCAAGGCACTCCAGGTAATTTAWAAATATATGAACAAAATGTTTACACTTTTTTTTTCTTTTTTTCTGAGAGCAAAATGGGGGAGTGACAGGAAGTAGAAAATGAAGGAAAATAAGGGAATTTCCTACACAAATCAGTATGAATACTCTAGTGGTTTTCATGTCATTGACATTTCAAAAAATTTCAAATTAAATGCTGCCTGCAGAAAGACTATTAACTGACCATCCATGCAATCACTTAAAAAAAAAAAAAAAAAAGACAAACAGCTAAAAAGGAAAAAAAAAAGCAGAGAAACTTTTAGGATTCCTGTACGTTATGTAAAAGTTTTCAAACTAGTAATAGAAAATACTAGATCAACTCTCAGATTAAATGGACAGAATTATTAGTTCTTACTCAAATTCAGTCAATGTATTATGTTCTTTCTGTTACAGTTAATATCTATTGGTTTTCTAAGACATTTTAATTTCTTTCTTTCACTTCTAAGTTTMGATCATTGGCAGCTTTATCATTCTGTGTCTACTGATGAAATAAGAATTAATACTATCTTTGGATGCTTGATGTTAAATTAACAATATTTCCAATATACCCTTCCAGGAAACACAAAGTATCATGATCTGATTACCCACCTTATCGCTTCCTTCCCATTTGTCCTTTTGACTAGTAACCAAAGCACCTTTTTGATTGTTTATCTTCTATTTCCTATAAATGAAAGAGTACCCTCAGTATTTTCTTTCCTCTTTGGTCAATAACAATGAGAGACACAAAGCCCAGCAGATAAGCCAGGTGCATTTGCCCACATCYACACACACAGTCTGCTCCAAAAAGCCTTAAATCCATTTCCAAGCTTGTGCCTTGCAAATCTGTTCTCCCTGCACGAAAACTTCTCCTCATTTCTAACTTACAGTCTTCCACAGTGATGTATGAACAAACATAGGCAGAGCMCATAAAAACGAGCACATGCACTTTCTTAAATTGCATATATAGCATCATTGTGTTTTTTCAGTTATAACCAGATGCTCTTTTCAGTCTTAAGTCCAGCTCTCCACAAATCCTAACAACAGGGGAAGTGAGRGAAGGAGGTTAAGCAGCCCATCGCACTTGCTATTATTATCTGGAGAGTGCAAATTATGTGTTAAGAAAAGCGGCCATCAGGAAGTAACAAGGGGTGATGGAGCTGAAGGCAGGAGAAATTCACCTACTTCCCAACTCAGGAGGGAATATCACCTTTATCCTTGTCTAGTCTGCTACACCCGATAGGCTAATTTAATTTACCAACGCCCTACTTTTAGGAGACAGAAGAGGCTACACAAATTCAGTATGGATTGCTGAAACAGAAYGGTCTTTTTTTTGACAAGTTACTCAAAAGATTATAATTCCAAGAGAAAATATTTAACTAAGAATGGAGTCTGTCCTGAATGTTACTGCCCAAAATGTGAACTAATGACTTATGTAGCCGTATGTACAACACACCTCTAGAAAGGACATCAGTTCGTCTGGCACTAATGAGAGGGAAACAAAAGCTTTGACGTTCCTCCGTAGCACCCCAAAGTGTGAATGCACTATCACTGAACATCCCAGTAGGTGCCTATCTCTGTAATCAAGCACTGCAATACCTCTGAGGTCRTTGTCATTGACAAGTAACAGTAAGTCGTATCTGGCAAGATAGTTGCCTGATTTTGACATGGTACATGAGATTCTCTGTAGACACGTACCATGTATTTTCTCAAGACAGTGTTAAGCAAACAAAAGAATGTTAAATAGATAGCAATTATTTTTTTTTAAGCTTTTAAATTCATTGTTGGGTAACGTGATACAGAAATGTCATGGCGCATACCATGCTTCAAACAAAAAACCCCAAATCCCTCAAAAGGGCAGAGGATTGTGGAGCATCCCAAATTATCATCCCCTGACTGTTAGTGCAACATGTTGTAACAGAATATACAGTTTAGGCAGGAGAAYGCTATTTTCAGCAGGCTTTATCAAAAGTCGTGAAGCCGCATTTCAACAAGAAACATCATCTGTCAGTGCAAGAAAGAGAATGAATGATAATCTTTGTTTAAAAACTGCCAAGGAATGATTCAACATTCATCAACTCACTTCATTCTCATTAGCAAAATTTAAATATCCAATTTAGCAACCTTTCACTTTTCCTTTTTAGATGATGGTGTGTTGCTAAACTCATTTTATAGAGAATAATTGTTAATAATACTCCCCTTCTTTCTGTGAAATCCTGAGATGATTCATGAAATAATTTCCATTTAATCGGGAACATTTTCCTTTCTGCAGTACCTGTGTAATCAACCCAATTGTCTGTCTTTTTCAGAAATCATTAGCCCTCTAGTGCAAACCATCTCTTAAGATGCTTTTGTAACTTCTGAAAGCCCTACCTCCTAATGGACGGAATGTAATTGAGCACAGATGCTATTTGCAATGAATAGACAATCCAAACTTCCAAACAATTGCACAGCGTTGAGTTACTCTGAGTGCACAAATAAGCTTGTTATTGTTTTTAATTTTTATCCACTGGGCTTGAAATTGCAGCCATATGGAAACGTTACGCAATCCTATGGCTCCTAGGCCCAGTTCAGACTCCATCTTGCCTGAATTAGAAAACCAAAGAAAGCACTATATGTCATAGAACTACAAAGACTTTTTGATCTTGATCTTATTTGCTTTGAAAAACCTCCTGCAAACTTCAGTGGGATTTGCAATAGACCTTCTGTGAGTTATAGAAACAAGATCCACTTTTTGTATACTTCACATGAGTTCTCTAAACAGGAATTAATTAATATTTTGACATTTTAGAGTAGGAGTTGGTATTTAACAGAAATATTTCCAGAGTTCATTGCACTTGATATTGATCAATACAATTACTGACATCAGAAGTATGTCATTTCCATAATACTATGGAATACCATGCTCAGAGCGCTACGCAAGTCATATCAGCAGTACTAAAGAGCGAAGGAAAAAAAAAACACTTAGGAAAATTCTGTAAATAGGAAAAAAATTTCAAAAGGCTGACCTTTTATGAACATCCAATAACTTAGATATTTATTCTACGTTTATCTGAAACAACAAGAAATCAAATTCGGAAGGAGGTAAGATTGAGGGCAGGTGGCTTCTTGGCATTTCAGAATTCGCGTTTTTTCATCTCATCCAGAATGGAGAGTGCTCACTATTTAATTTGCAGCCCATCAGAATAGAAATTTCCTGCATTTTTCAATTATGAAGGAACCTCAAAGGAACTTACAGTTTGGGTCTCCAACTCTTCATGTTTTGAGCAYTCTCATAGAAATTACTTGTTGAAAATGTGTATTTCATTGAATTCAAACGGATTAGTGCACATAAGTTATACAAAGGTTTCACAGATAAAGCATTCCTGGAAGGTCCGTTGGCGGAATATAGACGTGCTAGACTAAGGAAAATACCTCACAGCTGTTCAGTTTCTGATACCCACACATCTGGGATTTTGTTGCAAGCCTTTAAAATAAATAATATTAATGCACCTAATTCATTAATTAATTCCTTTCTTCTAGGCACACTGAAGTGAGAAACTAAATAGAAAAACAGGACCTGCTAAATGGCTACTACTTGCTAAAATTATTATTACTAATCTACTTTTCTTGGGTTTTTTTTCATATTTTTCCATCTTAACTTGGATGTGTCAGAAGAATTTCGTATGAACTATGAATATACATCCTATGGGTTACAAATTGAATTGAACTGACCATTTGAATCTGCCAATAAAAAACATCCACACAAAACCAAAGGATAATCATTACTTTTTTTTAAAGCCTCAAAGTTTCATCCTYAGTGAGTTGGGGATACAAGTCCCAATATTCAGCTTCTGTTGCTGTCACTTGCCCACAGAACCACACTCAAGCTACATTAGTGCCTTGTATGTGCCTCCTATATGAAAAATCACATATTAAAAAAAAAAAGAAAAGAAAAAAGAAATTGCATAGTAGTTTGTATGCATAACAATGCTTGTCTATTCAGAACAAGAGTTTTTAGCTGTCTTCTCCCTTTGATATTTCTCTTTTGAAAAGGGAACGAAGAAACAAGTAATTGGCAAGGCTGTCTACAAATCACTGGTACTGCAACATTTGGAATACACACCCTTTGCRGTTTTGAAGTCTTTTGCATATTTTACATACATACAGGTATCTTTTTAAAACATAATCTTGGATGAAAGACTAGACAGTAAACTTCTGAAACTACCTCTTTTATCACATTTTTGTCTTTTTAAAAAAAATCCTGACAATTGGAAGAAAATTAATGCACAACAAAACCATTTCTACAGTACTTTATCAGGAAAGAAATCTAACCATGTTGTTCAGCACCTTCATTTATTTATGAACTTTTCTCTGCTTCTATCCCCTCCCAAACTTGATGCCTGCTCTTAAATTCTACTCAGGGTAATTTTTGCAACTTTTCCCCTTATCCTTTTTCATGTGACAATGTGTCAATCGTTTGACAGTATGGGAATGTTCCCTAGCTATCTAGTCAAAAGTCTCATTCCTCAGGAGACTGACATCACATCACTGGAAAGCAATCTGTCCGGTCAGTCAAGTATTTTCTCAAGGATTTTTTCAGTGAATTGTATCAGAACCATGTCTGCAAAACTGTCTGTTAATGTAGGCAGTTATTTGTATTTGGAAAAAAACAAACAACCAAAACCAAACCAAAAATATTAACTACCTTACATATTGCTGTAGTATTGTGCAATAACTTTTTAACAASGCACATTAAAAAACCTACTTTAGATTTGGGGTTTATCATACAAAAGCTTAATATTAACATATGGTGGTAAACACATTCYTGAATGGGGATTTGTTTCCCTCCAAGTTCATCTCCAAACATCATACTTGGATTTCCAAATTTGGATAGATCTGTTAGGTCTGACTTTATCCCAGCTAAGTCTAAGCAYGTGACTGACATTTCAAACTTCAGGAGCATTGGTTCCTCCCCAGTCAATGTACCGAAGCAATGCCCAGAAGGTAATAAAGATGCTAAGAGGGTTCAGTCATCTCTGGAAGTACCCATTATTCTTTAMAAATACCCTGAACTTAACCAGGGTGGATTATGGCCTTCTGACAATCACATGTATTTCAGCACCAGCATGAAAGGTATATTCCTTCTGTCATTTCCAAATGTTCCTAGGTAAAGCGCCCATGTTTTATTGCCATGAAATGTATATACTGTCACATTTTTCAGAAGCACAGGGATGCTGTTCAGTGGGTCACAGGCACTTGTGGTCAGATTTTTGAAGGCACAGATACATGTTTGAGTTTGAAGATGTCCTTAGGCTCTTATGCAGCACAAGTTACGAGCTCGGGCACCTCTCTGCATTTGTAAACAAAATTAGAAGTGCTGCAGAAAGCTTAAAGCAGAGTGATTAACAGCAACACTGTTAAGCACTGAATAACTTAACATTTTCACCCACACAGCAAGAAGATCTCATTCAAAGAAATGAAAATGCAAAATCATAATAGAACGGGCTCTGGCTCCTAATGTGTGTTTCTGTCACAGGAGAGTTACCATCTAATCAGTTATTTAAATTAAAATGTCTAAGCATCAAAAATAACTAAATGCCTTAAGCAAGGGCATTTAGCCAGAAAATGCTAAAATACACATCAAAGAATATTTTTAGCTGAAGGGTATGAACTCAAGGGTCTAAAGGTGAAAAAAAGCTCTGAGCATTTTACCTTTCAAAGCTGAAACACAGAGGAGTTGACACATACCAGATGTTAAAGGGGTATAAGGTAGGCTCTTACCGATAACAGAGGAATGATGGATACAGGTACAAGAGCTTCCGCTAGTTTGTGAATAGGCTAGAAGCAGGAAGCAATATGTGGATGAAGCAGGAAGCATTTGTGAATGCAGTACTGACCCACTGAATAGGTCCTGTCTTCATTCTTGTAAAACTGACACACCAAAAGCAAAAATATTGTGCTATTAAGCAAAATTATTATGAGAAACAAAATCAGTAGGAGATTTTTATCTGAGGCCCTAACAAAGTACCAACATTCAAAAATTCCTGGATGCATATTCAGCTCTTCTACGGAAGGCTTGGGAGCGGAGTATGAAGGTCAGGAGCTATATGCAGAATGAGGTCTAGCTAAAACACCTGAAATCAGACTTATTTACTACCTCAGAGAAAGAGAAACTGATTGAGGTAAACAGGCCAGAAAAAGACAACTTTATTTTACCTGTGAAACTTTAAGGCTACAAACATACTAGCAAGCTCAGTCAGAGAAGAACTGAAGAAAATGTAGTGCTCTAAGGAAASTACCGTATTATCACAAGACTGCCATATAGAATATCATTAGCATCTAGGATTTTTCATATAGCCATGGAAAATACGCCTATCCAGCCTGTTGAAGTGAGGACTGACAATACCCTCCTCTCAACCAGAAGTGATGTTGAATATCTGCCATCATTAGAGAAGGTACTGCAAAAACTAAAGGCAGCTAGGACTCAGTGTCAAAAGAAGTAGGTGCTTCTCTGAGACTAAAGCATAGACTTAGGCTGCAGGACCAAGGAAAAGATGAAAATTCTTTCTATGACAGACAAGCTCATGACATCTGAATGAATCTCAGTCATGTAGAACATAATTTGGCATACACAAATCTGGGTGAAAAATGAATCTTGTCTTGTTCATCCTATGTAGCTGGGACAGTTTTGTAGTACAATATGAAAAATAACAAAAATGGTTATTTGGGTATGTTTCCATCTCTCTAGCTAGTGCTTYTCCTAGCTGCAGCAAAACTAAAAAAATCCCTTTTACCAGCTTGATATGTCATATATGACTGGTAAGATTTGGCTATGAAGTCAGCCAAAGCAGCTGGATGTGCATAGWACTCAGCTTTTACCTGAAACTCAAATGATTAAGTCATAGTACGAGTGGGCAGCACTGTGCCAGTACAGATTCACCCCATTCACCTAAACCAATCTAGTTCTGTGCTCGTCTTAGAGAGACTGTATTATTCACAGAAGATCGTAACTAGATACCTGTAAAAAATTCCCTCGTTATGGCTAGACAGGATCCTAACATGTCTCAAAGGCAGCAACATGTAATGTATGCTGCTAGGGCAAGGTCAGGAGTACAGAAGCAGACTTATAAAATGAACGCAGGCTGTGGGGCACAGAAGTCATCTTTCACTCACAAAACAAGATGAGCTATCTGCACTAAAACTACCGGCATTTTTTTTGTGTGAAATCCATAGTTGATAAGTATACAGAGCGGACCTGGAAAAAGCAGCAAAGAGATATGAGCAGTGTTATACATGGCAGAAAAAGTGTATAAGCCTGGTGACCSTTCTTGCTCATGAATGCCTGAATTCTGCCACGAGACAGACTCTGTATGTCTGTTTTAATGGCAAACGTTCTTAGAGCAGCTGCATGTTCAAAAGGGTTAGAAGAACACAGAAAGATCTTGACAACCAATGCTACCTCCAACAGAGAGCTCAGACAAACCTTTCTTAAACAGGCTCTTCTGGAGGTCCAGTCACAGGCACTACTCCAGATTTTAAAGATCCCCTGAAACAAGAATGGAACAAAACATTATCCAACATTCCCATTCCATCACAAGATCCAGATCCTAGATTTTAAGAGGGAGGTGAAGAAATGATTAAAAGCAATTTGGACAAAGCAGTTTCTTTTTAGATGCTGTCTAACTCCGTAAGCTTTGATGAGAGCAAACCTTCACCAGCTTTSGGTGGAAAGGAAGACAAGAACTCATTCAGATTTAATCTAAGCCAGGATGGCGAGAGAACTCTAAGCCAGGATGGCGAGTATTCACCCCCCTGAGCTGGAAGATGGGGACGGGGAGCAGAGTAAACCCCCCATAATCGAAGAGGAAGAGGTTAATGACCTGCTACGCCAGCTGGACACTCACAAGTCTATGGGGCYGGATGGGATCCACCCGAGAGTACCGAGGGAGCTSGCGGAGGAGCTTGCCAAGCYGCTCTCCATCATTTATCACCGGTCCTGGTTAGCAGGGGAGGTCCCAGATGACTGGAGGCTTGCCAATGTGACGCCCACCTACAAGAAGGGCTGGAGGGAGGATCCGGGGAACTACAGGCCTGTCAGCCTGACCTCGGTGCCGGGGAAGATCATGGAGCGCTTCATCTTGAGGGCGCTCACGAGGCAGGTGCGCGACAACCGGGGGATTGGACCCAGCCAGCATGGGCTCATGAAGGGCAGGTCCTGCTTGACCAACCTGATCTCCTCCTACGACCGGGTGACCYGCCYAGTGGATGAGGGGAAGGCTGTGGATGTGRTCTRCCTGGACTTCAGCAAAGCCTTTGACACTGTCTCCCACAGCATCCTCCTGGAGAAGCTGGCRGCTCATGGCTTGGACGGGTGTRCTCTTYRCYGGGTAAAAAACTGGCTGGACGGCCGAGCCCAGAGAGTTGTGGTGAATGGAGTCAAATCCCGTTGGCGGCCRGTCACGAGCGGTGTTCCCCAGGGCTCAGTTTTGGGGCCAGTCTTGTTTRACGTCTTYMTCMATGATCTGGACRAGGGGATCGAGTGCACCCTCAGTAAGTTCGCAGACAACACCAAGCTGGGCGGSAGYGTTGATCTGCCTGAGGGTAGGAAGGCTCTGCAGAGGGATCTGGACAGGCTGGATCGATGGGCYGAGGCCAAYTGCATGAGGTTCAACAAGGCCAAGYGCCGGGTCCTGCACTTCAGTCACRACAACCCCAGGCAAYGCTMCAGGCTTGGGGAAGAGTGGCTGGAAAGCTGCCCGGCGGAAAAGGACCTGGGGGTGCTGGTCRACRGCCGGCTGAACATGAGCCGGCAGTGTGCCCAGGTGGCCAAGAAGGCCAACGGCATCCTGGCCTGTRTCAGGAATAGTGTGGCCAGCAGGAGYAGGGAGGTGATCGTGCCCCTGTACTCGGCACTGGTGAGGCCGCACCTCGAATMCTGTGTTCAGTTTTGGGCCCCTCACTRCAAGAMGGACATTGAGGTGCTGGAGCGTGTCCAGAGAAGGGCGACGAGGCTGGTGAAGGGTCTGGAGMACAGGTCTKATSRGGAGCRGCTGAGGGAATGGGGGTTGTTTAGCCTGGAGAAGAGGAGGCTGAGGGGAGACCTTATCGCTCTCTACAACTACCTGAAAGGAGGCTGTAGAGAGACGGGTGTTGGTCTCCCAAGTAACAAGCGATAGGACGAGAGGAAATGGCCTCAAGTTGCGCAGGGGAGGTTTAGATTGGACATTAGGAAAAATTTCTTCACTGAAAGGGTTGTCAGGCATTGGAACAGGCTGCCCAGGGAAGTGGTGGAGTCACCATCACTGGAGTTGTTAAAAAAATGTGTGGATGTGGCGCTTTGGGACATGGTTTAGTGGGCATGGGTACTGGGTTGATGGTTGGACTTGATGATCTTAGAGGTCTTTTCCAACCTTAATGATTCTATGATTCTAACTGTAAAACAAGCTTTTCAAAAATCAGTCTGTGTGTATCACTCAAAAGAAAGAGTTGAGCCAAAAGAACCTGACACATATCAGATGTTTGAAGTGCTCTCTGCCCTCCAGTAGACCATGTATCATTCTGGAGCAAACTGGATCCTTGTTACTCAAAGAGCGTTACACCAATGTTTGAAGTGTAAGGCAACATTACGACAGGGTTTGCTTATGAAGTGACATGGAATGCAAGAGTCCTTTGCTTTTCCTAACAATTTTCTGAAGGAAGAGAGGCCAGGAGGATTTCATCCTTCTGGGAATACCAGACACCGGGAGAGTCTATAGAACTGAGGGACTGAGAGAGTGAAAGGTAAGGTARGAGAGAGCAACTCTTCCCATCTGAAATAAAAAAAGGCATCTTATAGCTTTAAAAAAAATATCTTTTCATTCGTAAACTAGGAATAAGAAAGGAGTCAACACAGAGTCAGCCAGTTGCCCGAGGAGATAAGGGATAGAGCTACGTTCTTCCCTATCTCATGTTTCCTATCTATTCTGGGGAACTTTCCCCTTCATCTTCTTTGTTGTATGATTAATATAAAGCTGCATGTTTCCTGCAGTAACTAAGTAGATTAGTTTCTTGTGAACAGAACAACTGCTTTAAAAAGTCCCTGTATCACTTCTGAAATAGGAGTTAGGCACCTAAGTAACTTACCAATCTCTGTTAAAAATTTCACCCTTACCCTACCGCMTGCTTCTCTTCTCCATCTGCAGACTGGAGATAAGAGCTTTTGAATGTGGCTGCTTCTATCATCTTGGGAATAAGAGAGTTAGAGGAAAAAAAGACACAGTGGCAGTGAGCACTCAAGCTGGCATAATGGCAGTGCTGCACTGATAGCATCCTTTTTTGTACACTATGGAAAAATGTTACTACTCATCAATTCAAGTACRCTGATTCTCACCAACATAGTGTCTGACCTCCTGTGGCTTGTTTGATGCAGACCTTATGAAAATCTATACATAAAATCATATAAAATAACTGGGTACATTCCTGCTCCTATTGGACTTCCTGTACACAATAATGAAAATAGAACRTGTATCTTTATGAGAATCTACTTAATAAAATAACAGGCATCTATATATTCTAYAGGATCACTTCTAAGGCAGTCTGAAAAAGAGTTGATCTCCAAGTTCAGTTCACTGCTAAGCAGAGCTGATGTTGACTGCTACATTTACCTTTCAAAATCCCTCTATCCAAGCAAAGGAAAACAAAAGCAGCAGGCAAAAYGATAGCTAAGGTCTTATGCTGAACCTGGAAGTAAAGTGTTTCTGTCAGGTGCTGAACGACACCATTSAGTTAGCTCGAATTTGGGATAAACTACTGTAAAGATTTAACTACACTTGGAACTTATGTGCACTTTCTAATCAGTTGTGGTTATTTCAAGCCATGCTGAAAGATTTATTTGGTCTGCTGCTATCAAAAAACAGTGAAGACTGAACCTCAGAAGGCTTGGAGGTTTCAGATGAAACCCTCCCAATACCTGAACTGTGAGGCAAGCCTTGCAGTCTTATGTTGATGTACAAGTAAAGCATTTAATGGAAATCTGAAAATACACTTTGGAAACTGTTGTATACATTTCAAATTGTATTCATTAATCCTTTATTGTTAAAACCAAAATAATTTAAAATTTCATTTTYTTTTAAATCAAATTATGTCCATTTTTAATGTGCTTTGTGCAGCAACAGAAGATAACAATGCCATGGTGTTTAATGCCTAACGCCAGACCTACAGGATGAGAACCCCCACTGGAATAGCAAGGATTTAGCACCTATTTTTTCCTCTGAGTTTCACACCGTCTCAGGTATAAGTTCTGTTCCTAAGTCATCTAGCTGTRAAAAAGACGTTCTATATTTCTTCGCTGTGCCAATGGGGAGACCCCATGTTTATGATTGAGACCAGACTTTTTGAAAACTCCTCTAAAATATATGTGATCAGCAGATGTGTTATCACATCCTTTGTTCTAGCAGGAACCGTGGTATCCCTTCAGATTTTGCCCCTTTGTCTCGCCTTRGAGGAGGCAACTCCATTACTTACACAGCACTTTCCATATAAGCTTTCGTAAGTATCATGAGAGCATCAATTGCAACTAAAGTAACTGATACTTCTTAAAGTATTTGCACACTGTTTGGCCACATCATTTTGTCAATTATTCATGATGATGTCATGAAACACGAGCACTGCAGGGAAGCATTGCTGTCCCATAATCAATTAAATCCAGAAGCAGTAAGACTCTCAGCAGTTGGAGGGCACRATCACTCCAGCCTGGAAGACAGGGGAGCCAAAGGCATAACGATTTGCTGATGTGCAGTTCTTAATGAGCAGAGCAAGCAGAAATGCAGGGAGCCACAAAAAACCCCACAACGCTTTGAAGCTGCAGGAGCAGAGCAACAGACTCACTAATGGGARTTTGTTTGTTCCTTGTTTCTAAGCAAGAAAGCAGAGATGGTAGTTAAGATTTGGCAACTCTTTCAAGCTCAGACTTCCATGCTGAGCATACCGCAGGTATTCATAGTTAGAGTTAGCGCATTCTGGAATTTTAAAACTCAAGTGTACTAATACTACTGATGCAAATCACACTTGAACCATTTATCTGGATAAGACATACCCTTGCTACGTTCTTTCCCCTATYGCTTAACATTTGGGACTGTGCTTTCTGCAGGTTTTTTTACACTCCCTGAAATTCAGTGAAGAATCAGAATTTATGCTCCCATGTTGTTCCCTAGAGACAACCAGTCCATGCACAAAGATTCATTAAATGACATAAATATGGGTACAGGAATAATACTTACCTGTGAATGAGAGGAAGCAATGCTGTTCAGAAAGGGCATTCAAATCTTCTATTACGGGAGAACACAAATGGTTAATCAATCAATGCAATAACATGCTGCATCTGTGAAGCCCCTCCATCCTTGCAGTGATGAAGTTTGCACAGCTGGCAAATTTTAAAAAAGCAATTACAAGAACCATTTTGAAAGTCTGGGAAACTCTAAACAGTATTAAAGACTAAATATTAATTATAACAAGTATCATTCAAACGTCTTRTAGGACTCCGAGGTACTAATGAACTCTGTTAAGAGCAATAATCAGGTTTACAAATTAAACTACTGGATTATATATTAGGCAAGCTTCCATTTGTCGGAGCTTTCTGTGTAATGAGGTTATTTTGCCTCTTGATACAATAAATCTAATTTTACATGTTTATTATGACATCTTATTGAACTGCTTTATAGGAGGAACATTAGAGACACATTTTGGAACTTCCCAATGTCCGAGCTAATTTAAAAAAGAACACCAAGTGCTCCTCTATGACATTATTATTTTTTTAATTCATTTGCTAGCAAAAAAAGGAAAAAAAAAAGTGTTATTTTCTGCTTCAGCTACAGTAAGAATACRTACATATTCATGTTGAGCTTTAAAGCCTGAATTTTTTATTCTGAATAGTTTGAAGGTTTTTTTAATCTAAAATCCTGAGGTCTTTAATATTATCAAGTCACAAAGTAGTCATGATCAGAGGCTTTCCTTTTGCTTGTGTGTSTGGCAATGCTACCCAGAGAGGCTGTTTCACTACTTCGGGGCACTCTGATTTAAACTGAAATGAAAGCTATAAACAAAAAGCAAGGAGTGAGAACAGTGGGATGAGGTGATTTGGAAGAGGGAAGGAGAAAGGAAATGAAATTTTCTGTGTCCACACSAGGTAGGGACAATCCATGTGGTTCTGCTGAACAAAACAAATGAAAGCTGAAAAGCATAAAGATGTAGGTTTTTAAAGCCAGTAGTAAACACGCATAATCTGACATGTCAAACTTGCATTTCTTGAACTAAAACAAAACAACGGAAAAAACCCAGCAACCAAACGCCATTTTCCAATTAAAAAATGTAAAAACCTAATCTCAGTGTACAATCAACTGAACACAGAAATAGTCTTCCATTCTTAACTAGGCTTCTGCATTTCCATTGAATGCCTTAGCTTTCAGGCAGTATATGAAATATCACATACAATTCTGTTATGACTCCAAGAAAAATACTCTATTACAGATGTATCAAACTACTAACAGAAATTTTGGCCTCATTTTCTAGTCACAATTGGTATCACAGATGATACAAACCTCTACATCTTTAAGAATGCTATAAAAAGTTCAATGTTAAACAAACATTATAAAATGGTTGGTTTGTTTAACTAACTCCCAGTAAGTTACACGTATCTCCAATGTAGGCGAGCTGATTAGTCACTTGAAGTGTTTGTTCTTTTTTTAAGTGTTCATCCCTTACAAAAAAAAAAAAAAGTGCTCCATTTGCAATTTTCTATTTTTCCATGCGAAATCATGCTGCATGCATAAAGCAGTTTCCAGTAGTGGTCACAACTGTAGCAGCAACTTTCAATTTTTACTTTTCATTAACTAAAGCTTAATAAAAAGTAAAGTATTTTTTTAAGCTTAAAATGTATGACTAAACTGCAGTAGTATGGACGTGAAATGGTGGTTTTACTACTCAGAATATGAACACATTAAAATACAGATAATGGCATGTGCATAAAACTACATAATGCTGCACAAGCCCTGATGCTTTTTTTCCCAAGTGGGCTTCAGAGCCCACTTAAAAGCAAAAGGACTAAATGAAATATTTAGCAAAAGCTTAACCTGTGAAAAATTATATATGTTCTAGTATAAATACAATTGCGTATGCAACTTTATTTTATTTGAGCATCCAAATTACAAAAAAAAMTGAGTATGTTTTCTAGTGGCATGAATTCAGCTAAAATGCCCATGCAAAGCCAAACGTATCTATTGACATGCAGAACTCAAGCCTTTGGTTGATTTTTCTTTGTTCCCACTGGCTTTAACAGAAGGCAAATTTTCTTGTATCGCCTCATGGAATTTGATATATAAAGTCATATAAAGTTAAATGCTACTGAAACAAAGCTTTCAGTGGCAATACTTAAAGCATAAATGATAATTGTTACCACACAACCACCTAAGAYGGCTTATAGCCCCAGCAGCAAAATAACTGGTGCAGTAATAGAATACCCTCATTTTTSCATGTACTTATACAAGTATCTTTAAAAACTGTTAGGCTACGTCTTATAAAAATAGCCTATAGATCAAAGTGCTCCCGGATGCCCCCGATACGGGTGACCTGCGGAGCAGCCAGCCAGACCCAGCAGCCCCGGCTGCCAGCAACCTGCCAGCTCCCTTCCCTGGAGGAGAGGCAGCGCTACGCGTCCTGAGCACGGGGCGAGGTGCAGAAGCCTGGCCAGGCCTGCCATCTTCCGAGATTGAATCCATCGGGATGTGCTTGGAGCTCATTCTTCTATAGCTCTGGGTCATTTCCTTCTAATTTTCATCCTATCCACCTCCCTTAAAACACAGTTGAACAACTCTGCTGCGCACCAYGAGCATATGGAAGCATCATTTTACCCCCCACTTTTCACGACCTTTCTGATAGAGTGAAAAAATTGCTTGACATGAAGATCCATTTCTCTTTCAGCTCAGGCTCATTAAAAGAGAGAGTGACTGTGGAAAGCTGCTGGAAACAAAGGCTGATGCTTCTTCATTGGCATTTGGCCTGGCAAAATCTCTCTGGACTGAAGATAAACCACAAGTAAGTACCAGCCATCAGGCCTGATCAAGCTACTTTAACTCCCTTCCCTTCCTAGGGATGAGTCCTCTGGCATTCACAAGCCTGAAAACACGGATTCTCTACTCCACAAGTCTGTTACAAGCATTTTTGCRTTTATAAAGCATTTTGCAAGGTGCAAAACTATCACCTATAAAGTAAATACCTTATAGAAGCCTCAATAAATCCAACCTCTTTCTTTAGTCACAACTTCTCCACTATACCCTTCAAAATGAACTTCGGAGATTTCTAAGCCTCTCTTCTTAGAGTCCCTACCCTGCACCGGCAATACAATGGTGAGAGGATATTGTCCTAAAATATTCTAAGTAGTAGAAAAGGAAATGGGCTGACAATGAGAAAAGCTGCACAGCTCCCTGTTGTTTGTCATTTCTACTGTCAGATCCTTGAGTTCTTTTCTTTACAATTTGATTTATTCATTCTATTTCTTTGTGTCATGTTTCTACAAGCCTCATTACATGGCTATGKAAAAAATACTGCAGATGAATTTTTGTTATCTGAAAAATGACAATGCTTCCCATACTAAATGGTTCAAGGTTTGTTAGGTAGTGAAGTCATTATGTAAAAAAACCCTCTCTTACAGGAAACTCCAGCTTTCTGGCACCAGGCTCTGGAACTTCTACAGCTAATGAAGGGTTCTACRTAATGATATAGAGTCTGTGCATTCTTTTGGCAAAACATAAATAAGCAAAAAAATGACASGTAAGGAAATTTTCCTTGGAAATAGAAACATATAAAACGAATTGAATTATTTGACCTTTGAGTTTCTTATCTTTTTTTCCTCCTCGAAGGATTGCCTTTGAAGTAAAATCTTTTAATGCTGACCAAAGGGTGATCACAATTTTACAATCCAGAGTGCTCTTGTGTATCTGTTTTTGAAGTGCTTTTGAAGTCCACACCCAAGGTGAAGTTTATGCTATAGAACTTAATTTCCCATATCATATTTCACAGGTACATTCTCAGATTCTTGGCAGCCATTTTTTGTGTGTGTGTGGAAACTAATGAAATTAATTCCTTCATTTGACTAGTTCTGAACTGCAAGCTGAGCATACGATGCATCATACATATCTATMTACACAAAGATCTGTTTCTATCTATGCTATGTCAGTGCATATGTGTGCACACATGAATACCTGCCTTAACACATAGTTAAATCTAAGCCCTTTATCTAGTGGCCATTCTAAGACAATTCCTACTTTGAGTTTATACATAACAGGAAGAGATGCAAAATCTTCTTTCCAGGAGCAAAACTAAAAACCCTCTAACCTACAAACGTGCTGCTCATCTGACCCTAGAGTCTGCTTCATCGGTACTGAGGGAGGAAGGAGGACTGCCTCCTGTTCTTAACATGCTTTTTCTTTCATGTCATACCTGCTGGATATTTGGAGAAGTCCCGGATTTTTTGGTGCCTACTCAGCCATACTGCAACCCATCCTGTATTAACAGAGACAACAGACTCTTTTTAAATGCTCAGAATTTCTGAGTAAAATCCCAATATAATATATCCCTACATCTCTCTGCCTAAAAATGCACAATGTTAAAGTTAGCAGTTACAGCACACTCCTAATCAATCCTGATGTTAAACTCTCATTTTATATGCATATATAAATAAATAGATGTGCATATGGAGGACTTGTGTATCTGAGGATTTTATACATTATTCTGTTACATATATACATACCAGTTTCATTAGAACTGCAACAAGCTATTGCTGTTTTTTTCTGCCTTCACTTAGTGAGTACACATTTTATTAAAACATTCTTTTTTTACATTCTAGGGATATGACCGTAGTTGCGCTTAATTACTAAGTTCTGGCAGGTTAAGAAAAGTCTTTTATTTCAAAACACTGTATGAAACTCCTTAACTACAAGGAGAAAATGTTCTATACTCCTGTATTATAAAAATAACTCCACATTTGTGTTTGGTGAAGCATTAGGAGAGCTGAAGTTAGTCAAAATCCTGTATTCGGTCTTCCCCTCAATCTTTTTGAATTGGAAAGAATGAAAGAGAGAGGTATCCAGAAGGGCAAACCAGTGCATCAGAAATCTGTGCTAGAAATCTGTCACTAGAACTGCAGGCTTTGCTTCAAACAGCACAGCAGTCAGCAGTGTGGGCAGCCAAAAGAGCAAGCAAGGTCATTCAAGAAGCTACCACCACAGACCTAAAAGCTGCTAGAAAAATACAGGAATTGTAGCAAGTACATTTAAATAACACAGAGTTCATGGTATACACTGTTACAAAGCACCAGGACTGCCACTCCTAAACTAGCTTGGTTTAGTCGCTACTGAAAGAGTTGAAGAGATTTGTGAATTTGTTTTTTTGCAGATGGAACCGAAACTGCTCATTCATCTAATGTTAAAATGCTGAGTTTTATTTTATATTAAGTTACACAGAGTCAGGAGGCCATGATCCTAGCTACCACAATAACAAARTAAAATAGTTATTTCTCATGGCATCCTTATCTTGTTAATAAAAGCAGCGCCTCCTTTTGAGAGTGAGGCACATGAGAATATAATACATGTAATTGGGCTTGAAAGAAAATAAACAAATGGATCCTCTCAAAAGGAGTAGAAGAATGTGGGACATTGTGACAAAGTTCTTTGTTTGCAGTGCTGTACATACRCTGTAGACAAGAGTAAAGGGCACATGTATGAGTTATTTTTCTTCCACGGCATAAATCCAGCAGTACCAACAGAGCTGGGAACTCTCCCAGTCACAAGAGATGAATGTAAGCAATTCAGCAGACGTGCTTTCTGAAGAACTGTATATTACCTGCTTTGCTGGGGGAATTTGATCTTAAAATCACGTGGAACTGCATCAGCAAAGACCTCTTGCTGCTTATTGATGTTGTAGAGAAAACGAGGAAAAGAGAAAATTATCCCCTAGCCATTATTTACCGAGGTTTGTTTGCAAAAGTTCAGTCTCAAAAGCCATGTGACAAAGCATCACGATTCAGACCTTTCCAGTGTAGTAGAGAAAAAGTTAGGCGACTTTTAAAGTGATACAGGGTCAGGTGAGTCCTAAACTGGGACTTGGCATTACCTTTATGTAGCTATAGTCGGGTAAAGCCTATTTATGCTTCACATCCACTATATCTGATTTTACTTTCAGATGAGACATAAAAAGCTGCAGTGAAGATGGGCAAACACCATCCCACTGGCACTTTCAAAAATTGGGGTATAGTGCTGAATGCTACTTTTGTCCTAGGAGAGGACGCACTCCAGAGATGTTTGAAATTACCAAATAATTGTGGTGGGTTGATCCTGGCTGGATGCGAGGTGCCCACCAAAGCTGCTCTATCACTCCCCTCCTCAACTGGACAGGGGAGAGAAAAATCTAACGAAAGGCTCATGGGTTGAGATAAGGACAGGGAGAGATCACTCACCAATTACTGTCACAGGCAAAACAGGCTCGACTTGGGGAAAATTAATTTAATTTATTGCCAATCAAATCAGAGTAGGATAATGAGAAATAAAAACTAAATCTTGCAACACCTTCCCCCCACCCCTCCCTTCTTCCCAGGCTCAACTTCACTCACAAGTTCTCCACCTCCTCACTGCCCGCAGCACAGGGGGAAGGGGAATGGGGGTTGGGGTGAGTTCATCAGACGATGTCTCTGCCGCTCCTTCCTCCTCAGGGGGAGGACTCCTCACACTCTTCCCCTGCTCCAGCGTGGGGACCCTCCCGCAGGAGACAGTCCTCCAGAACTTCTCCAACGTGAGTCCTTCCCATGGGCCGCAGTTCTTCACAAGCTGCTCCAGCATGGGTCCTTTCCATGGGGTGCAGTCCTTCAGGAACAGACTGCTCCAGCACGGTCTCCTCCCTCCAGGGGTCCACAGGTCCTGCCAGGAGCCTGATCCAGTGTGGGCTTCTCACAGGGTCACAGCCTCCTTCAGGCACATCCTCCTGCTCCAGCATGGGGTCCTCCACGGGCTGCAGGAGGATATCTGCTCCATCATTAACATCCACGGGCTGCAGGAGGATATCTGCTCCACCATTAACCTCCATGGGCTGCAGGAGGATATCTGCTCCACCATTAACCTCCACGGGCTGCAGGAGGATATCTGCTCCACCATTAACCTCCACGGGCTGCAGGAGGATATCTGCTCCACCGTTAGCCTCCATGGGCTGCAGGGGGACAGCCTGCCTCACCATGGTCTTCACCACGGGCTGCAGGGTAATCTCTGCTCCGGCGCCTGGAGCACCTCCTCCCCTCCTTCTTCACTGACCTTGGTGTCTGCAGGGCTGCTTCTCTCACATACTCTCATTCCTCTCTCCAGCTGCAATTGCTGTTGTGCAGCAGTTTTTCCCCTTCTTAAATACGTTATCCCAGAGGCACTACCACTGTAATGGATGGGCTCTGTCGGACATGGCGAAGGCTTCTAGCAGCTTCTCACAGAAGCCACCCCTGTAGCCCTTCTGTTACCAAAACCTTGCCATGCAGACCCAATACATTAAAATTCAATAGTCAGGCTGAGCTAGCCCAAGGGACGCACTGGCTCTCTGTGGATTCAGTGGCTCACCTGTGTGGATACTATTACACATTTGAGACCAGAGCTGTAATAAACTTGTTAAAAATTTGTGTTTATTGGATAAAAAGGCTGACATGAAAGGTGTTGTCATGGTTTAACCCCAGCCAGCAACTAAACACCACACAGATGCTCACTCACTCCCCCGCCTCYGGTGGGATGGGGGAGAGAATCAGGAGGGTGAAAGTGAGAAAACTCGTGGGTTGAGATAAAGACAGTTTAATAACTGAAATAAAATAAAGTAAAATAGTAGTAGTAGCAGTAATAATAATAATAGAATATACAAAGCAAGTGATGCACGATGCAGTTGCTCACCACCTGCTGACCGATGCCCAGCCAGTCCCCAAGCAGCAATCACTGCCCCCCTGGCCAACTCCCCCCAGCTTATATATTAAGCATGACGTCATATGGTATGGAATACCCCTTTGGCCAGTTTGGGGTCAGCTGTCCTGGCTGTGCCCCCTCCCAGCTCCTTGTGCACCCGGCAGAGCATGGGAAGCTGAAAAGTCCTTGACTAGCGTAAGCACTACTTAGCAACAACTAAAACATCAGTGTGTTATCAACATTATTCTCATACTAAATCCAAAACACAGCACYGTACCAGCTACTAGGAAGAAAATTAACTCTGTCCCAACCAAAACCAGGACAGCTACATATAATTGATCTTACTGAGGACAACAGTTAGTTGTGTCCATTGCTCCCTTTTGGTACAGAATCTTAAATTCTTTTCCTTACTTTTAAATGATTTTTCCTGGAATTCATTCAGATACCAGGTCCTTATCTGCCTATGTAGACACAGACTAATTGAACAGAATGGTGGTCGTGGGACCACATTAACTAAATAAGAAGATATGAGGCCCTTCTGAACTTTAAGTTGGTAAATGAGAGACATGTCTGATTTTGAAATGAATGCTGCAAAAAATATTTTTTCCTGAACAGATGGTAACTCCAAAATTCTTTAAAGTGATTTTTTTTTCTTTTTTTATGTCCAAGTAACTCTGGAATTGTTACCAATGGAGAGAGACTCTGGTTTTCACCTCTCTGCAATGTTTAGCAGTCCTGCTTAACCCCACTGTCACACCTACATACCACCAACCCACGACTGTGTTGGTAGCACGTTTATGGCATTATCCCCATGCACTTAGTTGCTCTCACCTTCAACGCCTCGTATGCAGGAGGGTTGATGTCCCACAGATTCCAGGTATAGAGTGTGTTATGCTTTTTGAGCTCTTCTTCTCCCTGGCAAATAACGTACAGAGATTTCAAACAACCTGACCAGACTGAGGAAATAGTGAGACAACTGCAGGAAGCTTCTTTCTTTAGGACAGGGCCAATGTGTAGCAGGGGGTCCTTGTCAGACAATGGACAGCTGTCAAGCCAAAATGAAAAATCAACTGAAAATGAGTTGTTTTAAAAATTAATAATCAGACAATACATTCCACCAAATTGACACAGGCAGCAAATGTTCTCACTGCATTAATCCCCCCCCCCCCCCTTTTTATTCTGAAGTAGCTGTGCTACTGTAACTTCTCAAGGGGAAGACTGCTGTACCCTTACTCAGCCCCTACTTCAAAGAGGATTACTTAACAGTAAAAGGTACCATATCTTCTTATAAAAGGTGCTACACTATCATCCAAAGGAAATGAAGTTGAAACTACAGACAAATGTAATGTATAGTATATTGTATAGTACATTGTAGCTCAGGTTCTTGTCTGACTCCAGTGGAGCGTCACCAATTTACAATTACTGAGCATCTGGCTTAAATTTGCAATGTTACTGAAGTAATTGTTATAGCTCTTAAGGACAAAACCTTTATTTTTTAATGCTGTAAAAAACCCACAGTCTGCTTGAATACCACTTTTAAATTAAAAAAACCCATTTTTTTTTAATCATTCAAAACTAAAGAAAGAGTATCTAAGAATTAGGCTTTAGCCATAAATTCTGAAGAAATGGAGCAAAAAAAATTGCACCAGCTTAAAAAATATCCTAGTCATCATAGACCAAAGTAAATTATATCGTACATAAAGTTTTGGAAAAAAAAGGAACACCATGAGGTAAATGGGAAGATTAGAAAAATGGACAAAAGCTGCAAGAAAAATTAATGTGTTAAAAATTAATAGCTTTTAATGTTGAGACTCATAACCATGGCCTTTCCAGGGCAACCGTTCTTTTCATGACCACTAATAATCAAGTTCTAATTGTCTAGATTTCTTCTTAATGAAACAGGTGTGCAATAGTTTAGCCAGATATTACCTGAAATGTTTGCTCTTCTTTCTCAATTGTTGATAGCATTACTGAGATGACAGCTGCTGATAAACATGTCTCCGTATATTTGAATTAATCAAACTTTCACATAGATAACTGAAGGCTCCCATACTACATGGCTGATCAAAAGAAGAATTTCAAAACCAGAAAACCACATTATTTTATTTTGTATAATTTCAGTGAATAAATGTAATTATGCAGCATTTTTTTTTATTTTAATATTGTGTTCTGGTAATAATGTCGTATTTTCTCTATTTATCAAACATGCATACTTCCTTCAATTAATTTATCTATTTTAATTTACTGATATTAAATTACCTGTTATACTTTGGTTAATCTCCGTATTTTTACTTTGCTATTTGCTGACATTAATTCAGTTCACGAGGTACATTTCAGGAAGTCTTTGTTGAAAATGTGACACCGTGGTTTTAGTCTAGAGATGCAAAAAAATCACGAGGGGAAGAAATTGAGTTGGAAGGGAGATGGGTTTTTCTGTTTTTTTCCCCTGAACTCAGAACCTGAAAAAAAAAAATAAAATACCTTTCATTCATATAATTTTCTTTAAAAAATAATAAAATAATTCTGCATCATCCTTAAGATACTCTTTTTGCTTTGTGCTTTGTATGTACTTCAAAATGCCTTCCATCTGACAAGTATTTCAGATGAGTTACTTTAGTTAGTGAACTGTGATCTTGCAATTTGCAATACCTGATTCAAACACGCACAAACATCTGTCTGCAAGGGACAAACAATCACTGGAATTACAGGATCAGGGATTAAAATTTTATATAGTTCAGATACATTTTCAGATATTGGCATACCAAATGGTACTGGTACAGCAAATGGTTTAGCAATTCTGGAGTTGCAATTTCTACAAGAGAGTACTGAAAAGCTATTTTTATAAGCCTTAGCAGTTGAGCTTAAATGGGGGATACCTTCTTGAATGGTACTATTAAACCAGGATAAAATTTGAAGACTACTGTGTCTTATATTTTAGCTGAAAATATCTTAGTGTATAGTTCACTATTTGAGAAGACTATTTGAAAACTTTTTCCTTTTTCTGCCTCTGAAAAAGTGATCTCCCTTACTTCCTTACACTTCCCACTCTTTTATGCTAATGATTAAAAAGCCAAATATTCTGCTAAAGGCAACTGATTCAGGCTTTTAGCATTTAAAGCAATTTTTTTTTTTTTGACATGCATTATAAAACTCTAAAAAAGATTTTATTGCACCTATTTCATTAACACCCAGGATGAATTTTGAAGGCTAATTTTGACACTAAACTAGAACTAAATGTATGCCAACTGGCAGAACTAAGACATTAGTTTCATATGAAAGCATTGTTTGGATATTGTTTTTCCACATAGCAGCTGTGTTCACTGATATGATCTAGAAGATGCTAATATGATCATACATTTCATTGCTTACTAGAAATATGATTAAGCCTAATAACAAATTCATAATGGGATATAGTGCAAGATGCCCATCTAGGGCTCCTTGAAATTCTCCTCAGTGAAGACAGTGATGATATCAACTGTCTGTGTATGATAGGTAGGCCAGCATCAAAAGGATGATGGTTGATGGGTGGAAGTGCAGCAGTCATCGTCCTACCAATCCCAATGGAACGGGATGCACAACTACAGAAAGTAATGATCTGCTGCTTCAAGGAGCCCAAAAGTATCACCTGAAAGATATACAGACAAAACTGACGTGTAAAATGATCTTAAAGTTTTTTCATTAATTCGGTGTTCAGAAATTATCAGATTGATGCCTCTTTAAGGTTGAATGTCTTCACTTGTCCTTATATATTAATTTTAAACAACGGAGTTAACCACAATGAGTATCACTCTCTGAAGCAAAGAGGTTCAGAAGCACAGGAAGGTCAAGTCCAGTGATAAGAGATTACTGTGCGGTATGATAAGGCTGTCTGAGGGTGTCTGCTTAGTCCTACAGGAAAGCAACATTACTCCAGAATGTGTCAGAAAACATAAAATCAACATACACGTTATCAGAGAGAACTAAGTGTTAAATCCAGAAAGACTCATGATGGAGAGCTGAGCTCTTCTCTTGACAAAAGCTCTTGTGCAGATTTTGCTCCACACTACAAGAAAGGGCAAAAGTAACAGTAATTTCTTTGATTTAGCACAATAACATGCCCATTTTTTCATTTCATCTTAGAAATGGATTCTCTTTTTCCATGGAGTCACTAGCAGAGGCATTATTTCCCTTCAGCAGAGATAAAAATATACAGCGAGAAAATGTACACAAAGCAGTGGTACACCAGTCATGAACTAAAGTGGAAGAAAATAAAAATTACACTTTTAAGAGCTGAGATAATTTAAGAGACACCCACAATATGAAGAACAGGCTTCAAAGATAGAGATTTGCTTTTAAAAACAACTAGTATCTTTAATGTGTTAGAGAACCAGGCCTGGAGAATTTCAGTCTCTTAAAGATCCAAATACTATAACTTATTAGCGCAAAGGGTTTTTTTTTAATTCTTAACACAGCATTAATCACAATTCAAATTAATCTAATTCAGTTTTTTCCATTGTCAGCTTGTCAGGTTAGCTTAGAGATCAAGCTTAGATTTCAAATTAACCATATATTTCTGTTAGTTTATAGCAGAGGTAAATGAATGAGAAGGAAATTCATGGCAGCTTATAAATTGAAAAAATATGTATTTGCAGCTTAGCTTTGACCATTTTAACTTTTAGATCTGTAGCTATAGCTGGGATAAGAAACATGGTGAGGAGGTACTAAAATGTTGCAAGAATTCTTAGTTGAAACAGTTAAGAATCTGATTCTACCATTTTTCTCATTCATTTGTGCACATCCCACAGAATGATATAATAGGAATAAAGCTTAGATAATAACTAAATTTTGGATGCTCACCTAAAAGGTACCAGTTAACCTTCTGCAACACAGCACGTTGACATCCTGATCCAAGACTAGCACTAACTGTGAAAGCAGTTTGGCTACCGTAATTTTCACATACATAACTTGCACATTACTTGTTGAAAACCTGTGATTCAGCAGCAAGTAATATGCACTGACAAGCAATACGAAAGGAAATCCCACTTGAGTCCTCCCTCTTCCAGGAACTGCCAGCCCTCTCCCCAGCAGAATACTCAGCCTCAGACTCTTCCCTCTGCCACCACTGATTTTATGCAAGTATATGGGCTTACGGGTTATCTGGAGATTTGTTCTCAAGTATCAGGAGTTAAAGGTTCAAGTTCTTTACAAGACGTTGCTGCAAATAAAAATAGCAACCCTGAATTATAGTCCATACATTACAGGTAATTTTTTTTCCTAAATTTTTAAAATACGTTGCTTCAGATAGCAACACCTTCAAATTCAATTGAGTTTATACAATAGTTTTTCATACCACTTTACCTGATCAACACAAATAGAATAAGCCAAATTTCTGTTCAACTTTTAGTCAATATGCAGTCATTTCCATATAAGCAAAGCCAACCATATGAATATTTTTGAATGTATGCACACTGTTAATCTTGAATCAAACCAGTAGGCTGTCAAAGTCAAGCTCCTTTATTCCTTCTATTCCACATTCAGAAACAAGAAGTGTCCTTCAAACAAGTGGCAGAAGCAGTGCTGTGCATGGGCAAGATGATCTGTGGACATGTTTTAAGTACTGTGCTCAACTAGACTTTTGCTCTATTTGCTTTCCAGGCTGTACATAGGTACAGTAAATTAAGATTAGGCAAAAAGGAAAGCAACTTTTCAGAAGAGGAAGACATCAAACTGTCCTCGGAATCTTTTTAAAGAGAGAGTTTAATTTTCTTCTTCAGTATAATAATATACCATAAAAAAACAAGTAATATAAATTAGCCATATAAGTCATACAATTTAACCCCTAAGACTAAGTATCATTATTCCTACTTTAAAGAGTTATGCAACAAAGACACTAAGGCCAAAATAATATGTAACTTGTATGAACACAAATGGTTGTTTCAAAAATTTTAGCAGCCGAAGGAAAAACAAGCCATAGATTTCTGCATGCCTCTAGCACTTCTATGAACAACTGTAGATTTACTTTTAGCCATATAGGCAGTATTATTAGGAACATCAGTGATCATAAGAGTCTACTACATGTACTTACATCTAGTCGTATYGGCGACACAACTGAGAACAGATGCGGAAGCCAGACTCTGCCCTTGGATTTTAAGCCACAATGACTGTGTAAGCTTTAGTGCAGTAACACTTTACCCATTCTGTATGGAAACCATACTAAAACTGGGCCCCAAAGGGTCAAAAAGTTCAGCCACAGTTCTCAAAGGAATCTGAATATGCAAATCACTTCCTAACTGTTTTAGGCTTGCCTTTTAAGGATGCTTCACCACACACATATATTTATAGTCACCTAGTTTTACAAACTTGCTTATTCTAGTGGAACATCAGGGAAAACAAAAGTTTAATTTAACATCTCTGTTTATCATAGACTTAGCTGTGTTACAAGACCTTTCCAATTTCAGAGTGAAACAAATAAAACATAGGTGCCAGGTTCATTAGCATTTAATGAATAACAAATTAACTTGCCTCTGCTAGTAATCTGAACTTGTCTTACTCCTGAGTTTTTCAATTATATTATCTTCTTTCATGCAAATTAAAGGACTACACAAGCACAATTAGATGTGGCAGCTACAAACAACTGGAAAAGAGCTCAACAAAATAAATTACAGAACTCTTCTTTATTCAAACCAAGCATGTATCAATTCGGGTAACTGGCAGCTCTCTTCAGCTTTTATCTATTGCAACCCAGACAGGAAGTAGGTATTAAGTTTGTGTTTCTATGAAAATAAGCTATGACTTGTTCCTCCCTTCTTTCATTCCCTCTCCTTTCCCACTGCTTATGAACTGAGTTTCTTAATATCAAACTGATGCATTTTCTAGTTCTGTTTTACTCACAGATCTGCTCACTGGAGTACATAGGTCCCTTTGCTGACCTTAATTCATTCTCTTTTTATGACATTATTTGTCCAAAGATATTAAACATTTTTTTTTTAATTCCAGTTATGTTTGCCTTTAGCACCTTGGGCTCCTGTTTCTTTCCTTCAGCACCCTGCTAGCAGGGAGCAGAAACCTACACTACAGGGAAGCTTTAAACTTAGATTTTTCCATTACAGAACTATTCTAATTGTATTTTTCTCTAACATCTTATCCTATCTGTTGCAAGTAATGGGAGTACAACAGACTTACTGTTGCATAATTTTGTCTGTCATTTTTTAAATTATATTTTAATTATAAATGTCTAAGAAGAAAACAAAGTTTTTAAATGTAGTTTTCTGAAATGTTTCTTTGTTCTTAAGAAGCCGGTTACTGTTCTTTACATTTAACTTCCTCTAATCTGAGAAGAAAAAACATGCCTTGAATTAACAATAAGCCCTGCTTCAAAATAACACTTTTTAAACATTTTAATAATACAATGCTCATTTAGATGTAATAGCATAATTTTTTGAAAAATCAAAGTCGTTTAGTCAAAATTCACTGCTATTTTTCAAACCTGCTAGGGGAGATAAAGCATTTCACTGTCCTATGTTAAATTCTATTGCTTGTAGATGATGTTGTCTGGCACCTTGGAAAATTAGAGTATCCAACAGCCTGAACCATTAAACACGTAAAGGAGCCATGTACTGAACTGATGTTTCTTTTTGTCTTTGTATCTGTTTCTTAGACAACTATTCTGCCTACAGAGCTCATGAAAATTTTATGGGGCAAGGTTTAATTGACAATGTTTAGCAGCTGGCACCTACACAGAACAGAGTTTATATACAACCAGACGAAAAAAGTCCACAGTAAAAGCTCTGAAACATACATCAGGGACCTCCTCACCACCCACAGTTTTACTCCACAAAGTTCAGCTGTTGCCCCCCATGACTTGCTAATGAAGACGCAGCTGATAAAACGTACCCCCTAAGCAGAAAATGGGAGATCTTAAAACATGTTCATGAGAATGACAGAGGAGACTAAGCCGCAGACTATAGTGTGGATGAAACAATTCGAAAACGAAATGATGCCTATGAAGTTTCTGGCATGCAAGAGGATCAAAACTTCTTTGGCAGTTCCATGTTGTGTTAACAGAGTATACCCCTACTTTGGGGTTAAAGATGAGAATAATCTACTTAACAGGAGCAAACCCAAAAAACTACCCTCCATGTGCCACCTATTTTAGTCTAGTAAACTTTGTCTTACAAAGGATGTGAAATACTTTTTACCTTGCAAAAATTATTCTCAGGTATCCTGAAAATCAGTTAGGTTCTTATCATTCTACTCTTTCAAGGTGATTTTATGTACGCTCTTCTGATACTGACCTCTACAAAGAAGCTGAGCATATCCAGCAAATTTTTGTGATTTTTGGGGAGTAAATTAGACTTCCACAGCCAAGTAACTTTAGGAGCAAAAGTCAAGATATTTGGTATCTGGAGTTTAACTGTTCAACAGCAAGGCAATGCTGACCCTCTCCCGAGACCTTAATACAGGCCACAGATTAAATTAATGTATCAGAGAACACGACGGGCTCCTTCTTGTGCCCTAGAAAGCAAGCAAGATTAATGAACTTGTTTTCTAACCCCAGGAGTATGTTCTAGGTAGGTAAATGACAAACACTGACAGAGCAAGGAAAGCGGGTTGATTTTACATGGAATTAATCTTTAAGTGAAGGGGATGTGAAAGTCTTTTCCTTTCCAAGCAACATTTGTCATCAGTACTCACTGGTATAACAAGGGGTAACCAGGCCATAAACAAGCTTTGACTTCTTCAGAGAAGCATTCTGGAAGCATTTTGTCAGACAATCTCACAGCAGTTTGCTCTACTCCTGCCTTGTACTTAAATACACATTTAGGACAGTGCTACATTTGTTATCATTTCTAAGCCAGTATAGAAAGTAATTTCACAGCAAGCAGAAAACTGGAGAATCTGCAATCTGGTGCATCAGCATGCTGAGCTGTTGGGGTTTTTTTCCCCCTGTAATATCTCATTTCTTTTTATGCTCTAAGGTTGAACAAGAACAGATGTGAGATGTTGTGATCGCTGCTTCTTCTGCAAGGAGAATAGTTTAATGGTTCTGTATCACAGGCAACAGCTTCCCACGCTTCTGTGATCTTACCAAGGTTGCAAACTATCTAAGCAAAAAAAAAAAAAAAAAAAATGCATTTTGATGTCTACAGCCTTCTTTACAGTTTTCTGTTTTACACTAATTAGCAAAAGCAGCCAGTTTTTATCTTGATTTTTAACTGTAAATTGGCGCATTGGTAGCATAGGAAATTCCATGGGCAGGCAAGTAAGCTTTGGGGTTTTTTAATATTAATAAAGAAGCTTGCAAAAATTTGGAGACATAAAGGACGTAAAAGATCGAAAGTACATTTCAAATGAGGACAATCACAAAAAAACTTCCAAAATTAAAAGAGTAAATTAAAACAAAGCATGATGTGCGTATGTGTCAGAGGTACCTTTTAATCTTTCACTGTAGGGAATCTCTCAAAAAGGAACAGAGAGGGATGCACAGTTGCAAAACAGCCCTTTCTTGGCATCATTCAGATCAGTTGTGCTGCTTATTTTGTTTTCAAGAGTAAGAACCAACTATAGTAGATTCACCCATACATGTTTGTTAAGAGTTACACACACCTTCTAGCCCACCCTCAAAGAATGGATGAGACTTATGGTTCAGTGTATTAACGTCTCTATCCCTGTGAACTTCTATAGGCAGTATCCAGCACTTTAAAATCTGCTCCTATCAATATTAACTTTAATGTTGAACACTTGGCATTGTGTCTCATTTGATCTTGAAAAGCACATCTGCCAAACCTCAAATCTAGACTTGCAAGCTCCACGCTAACCCATACTGAAATTTTTTTTCATTAAACTTCCGCTACAGATGTAAATATGAACTGCATACTTACCGACTGGTGGTAAATCTCTGTGTGCACTGAGGGCAATAACAAAGATTTCATTCATCATAACTCAGTGCAGAAAGCATCAAATCCACAAGTATAATGCTAGTTCGCCTCATTTCAGAGCTGACTTAAAGTAATCACAGTCAGTAAAATACAAAGTACAAGAGCAGAATACCCTTGATTTTTTGTCTTCTTCCTACCAACAGTTTGTATCACATACACTTGATAATGGTTCTGCTCAATCTGAAGCCCGCTATCCTGTTATCTACATACAGGAACCACATCTGCATGGCTGTCTATTTTATTTTTAAATGTATTTGTCATTCTCAATAATCAGGACAAAATTATGAATTGTAAAATGCTTCTAACAACATATTTCAGTTTTCTATTTAGTTGGTAATGTTGATTTATGTTTAATTTAGCACAATTTAAGTTACATTTCAGACTTCCTCTCTGTAACTAAACTCACGCTATTTCTGCTCTGATTGCCCATCCATATTCTCTACCACAGCACTATGCTTTTAGTACATTCTTTTTCTTGTGTCACACTGATTTACAGCTTACTTCGGGGAATGCTCACACTTAAACATTTTGATTAAATTATGGGGTCGATTCAGATATATTCCTCACCTAGAAATTCTATTGGCTTCAGTGGGAATTTGCATGTGCAAGGAATGCAGACGTAGACCATGTTCATAACACAAAGAAAAATATCACAGCTCTTTTACTGGGCACTTACCTTATTTTTATCCAATTCTGATAGAATAAATTGATGGAAATGATTATTTTTTACATGTTCACTTAGGTTCTTCTAAGTGTAATCTTGCATAGTTGAATAGTTTCATTAACTGTTTTGGGGAATATCATACAAACCTATTTGTTTCTTGGGAAGTGTAAAGGATTACCTTTTCTGTTGTAGTTCTTTGCACAACTGTTTATAATAATGATATATTTCATTGTCCTTTTCAATTTATGACATCTCTTGGTTCTGAGTTTTTGAGAAAAATGTCTTCATTTATATACATTTGACTTTAGTTTGTATGTAGGCTCCAGGCGGACTTTAGCCTTCATCATTTCGCCTTGAGTTTGATGAGGCTTAGCTCTCTTTCAAGATAGACTATATGCAGTCACTCAGCCAACCATCAAGAATGGAATTAAAGGCAAGAATAATTAAAAACATATGAAAATACATGGAAAAACTGACATCTCATAGGAACACTCTGGATTTGCTTTCTCTGATATTTTTCTGATTAGAAATCTCTCCTTGTYGCGTGCCCTCTAGAGATTTTAGATTTGTGTGGGCAGGTATGGATGTTCGTGCATGCAAGGGCAAGAGGTGGGAATATGGAGGTCTCTTCATCCATCTCATCCAGCCAGCGTGCCAAATGATTAGTTACCTGACTTCAGTACAGCATTTCACAGAGGTTTTGGCTGTTATTATGAAGTACATATATAGAATCATAGAATCATAGAATCATAGAATCATTAAGGTTGGAAAAGACCTCTAAGATCATCGAGTCCAACCATCAACCCAGTACAAATGCCCACTAAACCATGTCCTGAAGCACCTCATCCACAYRTTTTTTKAAYACCTYCAGGGATGGTGACTCCACCACCTCTCTGGGCAGCCTGTTCCAATGCCTGACTACCCTTTCAGTGAAGAAATTTTTCCTAATATCCAATCTAAACCTCCCCTGCGCAACTTGAGGCCATTTCCTCTCGTCCTATCGCTTGTTACTTGGGAGAAGAGACCAACACCCGTCTCTCTACAGCCTCCTTTCAGGTAGTTGTAGAGAGCGATAAGGTCTCCCCTCAGCCTCCTCTTCTCTAGGCTAAACAACCCCAGCTCCCTCAGCCGCTCCTCATMAGASCTGTKCTCYAGACCCTTCACCAGCCTCGTTGCCCGTCTCTGGACACGCTCCAGCACCTCAATGTCCTTCTTGTAGTGAGGGGCCCAAAACTGAATGGAGAATGGGAATATGAATGGGAATGGAGAGGGAATGGTCAGGTTTAATCAGGTTTCTGACTTTGTCAGGTAACAATTAATCTCAAATACACCTCTGTTTCCCACAACGATGTAAATTCCTCCGTAAGGGCAGGCTTACCAAGCCATTTTCTCCTCCAAGGGATTACATCACTTTGGGGGATAACAGTATGTATGTAAGAACTCTCACATTTATGCTTCTAAAGATAGTCATACAGGAAGAGACTTGAAATAGTCTGGCATAAGAACCCATTTTTAAAAATAAATTTAAAACTATATTAACTATCAAATACAGATAAAGTACTACGCTTTAAAGTCATGTACATTTTCCTATTTTTGTGCATACTAAAAGCACTTTTGTGCATACTGAAAGCACTGTATCCAAAAGAGAGTACTGACAGTTTACGTCTCCATTCTTTTGTTATCTTACATTCTAATTAAATTATTRTTCACATGAAGTGTGAGGATGCCATTCTGAGCACGGAAAAGGGTAAATGAAGGCAAGTTTCTACAAAAGAGCTTATATGATGGTATATGCCGTGTTCGAATTACCTCTCCACTTTCTGATCTAGACAGATGGTGAATGGCATTCACTATGCCAGCACAGATCAGCTGTTCAGTGAATGCTACCGGCCCTTTCTGCGTACCCAAACAGCTGAAGTACATAATGCCTTCAAGTAATTAGATTGTTTTCCTAACTACTAGGGAAGATTTAAAAATTCAGTTTGCTATGAGYGCCATCATTCTGATGAGCAGAATTCAGCTTTGAGGCGGAAATTCCACCAACACTTACACAACTGATCTATTTTCTCCTTTTGTTTTGTTTTATTTTTCTATAAAGAATTTCATAGAGCCAGATTCTATCTTCTTTTTTCTAAAAAATTCCATTGAAACTTCTTTGTAGTGTATCAGCAAAGGCCTCAGAAACAGACCCAAAGATTTTAATCACAAAGCCTAGAGAATTATGCTTTCTTAGAAAAAGTTTCAAAGCAGGGTGAAATCTTTTTTATTTTTTTAAAAAATAGGAAGGCCTATTATGTCGCTCTCCTTTTTTTTCACACATTTTATTAGCTGGAGTAGTCCACTCAAGGACTCAAGAAAGTATGAAGTTCAGATGGGGAAAGGACAGACACAGAATTTCCCAGTGTAACTTAGAAGTTTGAGATTTGGTTAACAAAGTAGCACAATGTATGCACCCTCCAAGTTGCTCAATGCTCATTTTGAAGACATTTCTTCTATTTCTTCTAATTGTTTCAATATTTATTTCCTTATTCATTCCATGCTGATGAAAGGCTCTACAAAGCAACAGCAGTAAAATGCTTCTAAAATCCACGCAGGGTTTTATATATAAACAGCTGGAAAACGGGCTAAATTGAGAATTGCATATGCACTCTGCAGGGACTGAAATTTTAAAGTGACAACTGATGCTATTCAGGGAAAACGGGAAAGTAGCAGTGAATAATGGAATTAGATGAGATACAGTCAAACCCCTCATTCAATTTCTATCTGTAAATCACTAAATAGGTTTCTAGCAATAATAGTATAGGAAGTCATATGCTGTTTCAGCAATCCATTTATATTTAATTAAACTTATAAAGTATAAGCCCCAAGTTATAATTTTTGCCTTTTTGATTCAAGCTATGGTTCATTTATTTTAATGCCTTTGGGAGTTTTGCCAGTTAGTAATTGAAGAGGTCATTTTGTTATAAATTGCTTCTTGCTTTTCCATATATTTATTTAGTTTACAGTGAAGGGAATTTTGAAATTTCTGAATGGCTACCAGTAGGCATAGCCACTGCCAGCTCTGTGTTTTAGCAGACATTGAGGCTTTGAACTTGTATTCTAAAACACAGGGAGACAATTTTCAGATCGCTGTAGTCGGGCGCCCGTGTGCTGATGCTGAAATGTGGTTCTGCAACTGATGTGTCATAACCTATCAACATCTGCAGGAAAGTTCTTGCTAGCAAGGCTCCATCACTCCAGGAACTGCAATGAGCAAGCAAAGCCCAATCATACTCCGTGTCTACAGAATCTTTTTCCCCTCCCTGGGGTTTCTAAAACAATGCATTTCTAAAACAATACCCTTAATAGCAAGATGTAATACAAGAAATGTTTTATTGTTTTGGTTTTTTTTCCAAACTAAATCAATGTTCATGAAACCACAAAATATCATGCTAAAAAAAAAAAAAAAAGCACAGACATTTTTTGAAGAACAGGACAGGGGAAGCAGAGGAGGAAAGAAACAGTCACTCTTCATTGACTACGTCATGTCTCCTGATAGTAGCAAATATATTGTGAGAGATCCTATAAATACATTTAAAACCTAGAAGATAATATGAGCCACCTCGTTTCCTATGTTTAGAAAGAGGGACTGTATCTGAACTTTAGCAGTCAAGTCAACAGAAATTCCTGCTGGGCTGCCTGTTACTGTAAAATAGGATTTATATGGCAAAGTAATGGTTCTTGTAAGTACATTTACCCAGCTGTATCAATAAAACCACAGCTATAGTTGTGTTCCAGAAAGGCCTCTGATTGTGTTAAGTGGCCATTTCTCATTTCCTTCTTTGGACATCCAAGCAGCCATCATCAATTGCGTCATATGGTATAAACACGAGGAACAGGACAAAGCTTAGGAAATCCAACAAGAGAGAATTGCAAGGCAGAAAAATAACTACAAAGACTATTGTGTACGGGTTTCTTACAGAAAGAGATCAGATATTCTCCATGCTCATTAATGGGCATATACATAAATGCCTGCATATACATCGGTACCCACTGTGAGCAATGCCTTGAATAGGAATGATGCTGTCAGGAGAATCTCAGGACAATAAGCAAACCAGAGCTCTGATGGCCAGAGTCAAGGAGATCCAGGAAATTTAATGCTTTGCTCAGATGTGTGTGTGCAAATGAATAACGTGTGGAGCCAATCCAAACATTACAACTAGCTTTAAATCCTTTTAACATACCTGGCCTCCAGTATTTGTGTAATCACAGTATTAACTGAAATGCTTTGTATACAATCTAGTGGCATATATAAACACAGACAGCGTGATGCCGACTCGTAATGCGCTTCATTGCTTAGAATCTTACAGACCAATTAAAATGCGGTTCTTACTCCAGCTTTGCAACCCATGACATTTGACTTTTTTTAGAGGTGACTCTTTGGGATTTATCTAACATACTGTTGGAAGAGTCACAGACAATTTAACTTTCTTGGAATATATAGTTTATGCTGCTGCTATAAAGGATCCAAATTAAATTCCCCACAGGGATTTTTAAGTGCCATACTAAGATGTACAAAATAATTTTTTTTTCTAACAACAGGGACTACAATAATGACTGTTGAATTTCATTTTGATAATGACAGATGTTACAAAGATAAAATATGAATTCTTAATGAGATTTTGGGTGTCATTATCTCCATTTCATATACTTAMGTATTTTCAAATTTGGTAGTAGTAAAACTGTTTCCTTCATTACAAGATACTGCTTTTCTTATTATTTTAGATAAATTTTCTAAGTTGCATCAGATTCTCCCTGTAAATTGCTCTAATTCAGAGCATTTTACTTGAAACATTGTAAAAATCTTTTAACTTCTTGTGGTATATGTAATCCTAATACATGGAGAAGCAGATGAATATAAGATCAGAAGAAGGGAATTTATACAAATCTCTGGCTAGGTACAATTTGTTCTCACTCTGTCACTATTTTATGTGTGGTTATAGAAAAGTGGTTGAATAAAATGACAAAGCATTCTATTTTGATACAATGATAGATAAAAACACTTCTTTCACTTGGAAGAAGTGCGATTTCCTTTTTCAAAACAGTGGAATACCTACATGGTGTAGAACAAAGTTCTTAAAAGATAAATACTGAACAGACGGAATAAAATAATCAAATAAATAATTAAATAAATTTAGATTTTGATTATATTTAGAAATATAACAATGGAGATCTAGGTACCAAGGTTTTTTATTTCTTTTTTATAATTGAATTCTTTTAAAACCTTATCCTTTACCTTTTATCCCTCCTTGCCTATTTCCATCTCTTTTACTAGAATTAAAGTATTCTAGTTTACAAGGATTTTAAGAAACTCTGTTCATTTGATAGATTTCAAAAGTTACTGAAATCAGCAGCGTGTCTGAATGCTCCCAAAAGTATTTGCAAATTCATAGAGCAAATGCTGAAGATTCCACGTGGTTTTAAATTTCAATATATTCTTTGATTTCTACAGACTTTAACTTGTCAAATCCCACCCAAACTGCGGTATCTATATCTTCAGAACACAGCACACTTCTAACTCCTGTCTGCCAAGAAAATAGCTGTGTCCAAGTTATCTCAGGGGCGCAGATGTCACTCATCATATGTACTGAGCTGCACTCAAAAATAGAAGCGAGAACACTTACCCTTACATGCATACAGCTGATACACAGGAACAAGAAATTAATACTTCTAAAGATCCTTATATATGTTTTGAACACTGAATTCCACCACCTCTTTTTGAGTCTATAAATCTCTATATGAATAATGCTATATATTCTGCTTACCTCCTGAAAAATATTTTTAAAAACAATTGCAGATTTCTATCCATGTCCTCAAGTGATATTTTCACTACACGGTAGCTACTGTACCTAATACAGAGAGTAGGAAAAGAGATCACAAACTAATGGCACCCATTTGAGCAGTCCTCTGAATTATTAATAAATTAGATCTATGGAAGCCATTTAGAATGACTCATTAAGCCGATTAACTCCCTATTTCATGAGCAAACGTTGGGTGGGTGTTCTAACAGAACTGAAGGTAGGAACTAGTAGATAAATAATGATTATTAGAATAGCAGAGGGTTTTTTTGAGCGATTGTCAAGCTAGAGAGAAAGTCTTACTTGAAAGTCTCAGGAAGGACTGTCAGAAATTGGCGTGGCAGAAAATTAGCATTAACTAGTAAAAAATAGTTAATCTGATTACATGAAAAGTGTACATGACAATGTAGTAAATAAGGAACACTATCTAATTTGTACAGGCCCTAAAACACAGCGGCCATAAATTAAAGCTACAGGTATATCGCTAGCTCTGCTCAGGATTTAATACAAGTGCTCAGGCACAGAGGATTAAAGTGTAGCCCCTAGTGAATAAACCTGCTGCATGCAAACTGAGAGAATTAGTTACTAGAGGACGCTTCACTTTGCATTTTATGATTTGTGTTTGCCCATGTAGTTTCAGCATTGTCTCACCGTAGTGTTTATTGCATTTCAATTATTAAAGAAATAAACTTCACACACAAAAAATCGGAATATATCTTCGCACACTTAATGAGATTTTCTAAACTACTTTTATCTCCTGTATCAGTTTACATGTGAACTGGCTGAAGAAGAATTAGCCATTTTATGGTGTACTGGAATTAAATTAATGATGATTATTTGGTGATGTAAAAGTAATGCATTTTAATCAGCTATTATTAGTGCATCTATTTAGATGCACTTATTTTCCTCAAGTATTAAACACAAAATTAAGATGTAGCAGATGAAAATTTTGCAATAGTCTGTATTACAGAATATATATTCTTCTAATTTTGGAAAACTTCATTACTATAGCACCTGATTTTTTTTCCCCTTATACAAAAGATTATTATAGCAGACTCTAGAAAGAGAGTATTAGTGTCAGAGAATCATGACGTTTTGCAGCCCCATCCATATAGCAGCTTTTTGCAGGATAACTGGAACACATGTTACAGGTTCTTTACAGGGTCTATGAAAGCCCCTCAAAATCCTTTCAAAAGCTGCAACAGCATGCTAAGAGTGCTATAAATTTTCTTGCAGATACCTAAAACCAGTGCTACTGTAATTACTTGAAACCTACACAAAAACGGTCTCTATCAAATATTCTGATACATAGACTATCAATTATGATTGCACATAGTAGGAAGAAATATTCCAAAGAATTTGGAAGACTTACGGAGATTTTAATAATTAGCTATTTAATTATTATACAATGAGTCAACAAATGTTATATAATTTTCTATAACTTTGATATATATATATCTGCAATTTATTATACACTTCTAACATGCCAGTGTAAGTATTTACTATTTATTAGCCCTTTAAACCTTACAAGTTAATATAAAGCAGTCTAAATTACAAAGACCTGTAAGTTTTTTCTAATTTCTGTTTGATCACCCAAAGAGCCCAGAGACCACTCAATGCAAGTAAGATCCCATTTGCTCATAAGGTAGGCTTTTAAAGGGTAATCTGTTGAAATAAAAGTCAATAAATACCTTTGGAATTTTTTTCCTGAATACAATGTAATGTATAACAGAACCTATGAATTTAAGTTATAATTCTGATTTAATAGAATCCATAAAACAAATCCAGAATCTATAGCAGATGCAAAATCCTTCAGAATGCAAAAATACTAACTTTTTAAAAAACGGGTATTTTAGACTAGACAAATCAAAGCTCATTAAAAGAGGCTATTCTGAGAAAATCACAGGCTTGAATCAATGAATTAGTTCACATGTTGTACTGGACAGCACCATAAATAGGGTTATGTAAAAAACAGGTGATAAAGAGCAGTAAAAAGCCAACAGTACTGAGCACCTCTACCGAGAAGTTATTGTATGACTGTTTGTTACAATTCCTACTATCATTACAACTCAAAGTACATACCTCCAGTGCCAGTGTGCTTCAAATTCAGGAGACGGATGCAGAACTGCATATGTGCATTGCCTAAATATAGTTATTTAAAGCTCTGCAGGATATTGCACTCATAGTGTTCCCTCCTGTCCCCAGATCAAGCAGCCCGGCAGAGCCGCTGGGGCAGGTCTCCTTCCAGATCTCCTTGCAGCATGCCCGAGGAGGAGACTCACCCAGGCTATGCCCTGAAATGCAGGCAGGACATTATCAGGGTGCACACTAGAACTAGCGACTGCTAGAAATGCCCACCAGCTGCTGGATGCTTGATTGTCTACATACCCTGATGTAGTTGGTCATATAGATGTCCTACACAGACAATGAAGAAAGGCAACTCTTAAATTTTTCTTCTCTATTATTTATACAGCAAAATAACGCATATTTCTTTCACACACGTTTATTTAAGAAAGAACTTTTGTAATCTTTTATTATTTCAAATGTTCCATTCAAGTACTAAAAAAAAATAATATAGATATATTTAATGCTACGAAGAAAGTTAAGAACTCTAGTGGAGTTCAAATAAGCCTGGGAAGTCTTTTACATTGATACTGCCTTCGCTAATTTTTCAGATAAATCATCTTACCTCAGTTCTCTTCACTACTAAGTGAAAAAACTGATTTTCAAAGACAGGGTTGTTTTTTTCTTTCCTCCTCCTTAAAATAAATCCCCAATTCTATACTATTTGGATAAATAAAAAGCTGCACCTATTTTCAGTAGGGATAAATACATGGAAAGTTTGTCTTGCAAAAGACTAATCTCTGCAATCATGGGTCCCCTCCAGCCATATTTATGAATGAATCTCTGAATTACTACTTTTGTTGTCCCTGATGAGTGCTACTTTGCATTTCAGTTTCTGTTATTTATAGCACAATGCCTCAAGGAGTAAGTACAAACAACATACGGAGGATCTACCAACTCATGCATAATACCTCAGCTTGACTTGTGCTTCTATGGGGATTTAGATACTAATACTGAATTACTTCATTACTGGTCTGGAACCCTCTGAAGGCAATCCCCACTTTTCAAACCATATAATCTTTATTTGATAAGGAGGAAGAAAAAGAATGGAGCACAAGCTCAGATCATCTTGTTTAGTTGGTTAAGAAGCTACACAGCACTAAATTACGTTTTACTGATATATTTATGAAGACTTTCATGTTATCTCAACTAGTACACAGACTGTGAACTTGACATAGTTTTGGGACCAGGCTACATTCCCTGTTCAGTTGTTTTGCACTGGTCTGATGGCACAAAGCAGACAGCCAGTTTTTTCAAGGCTAGAGAAATGCTCAGAACAACAAGAGTGACTACTGCTTCTCCTTCAGAAAAAAGCCCTGGGGGGAAATATCATGGCATGGCTATTCCTGCCCTTTCGTAATTCCTCTAATGTCACTAAACGTATGTAAAGTTACACATAGAACTGCTTTCTCAAAGCTGCAGGAAACATTTTGCACTTACATCGTGAATGCCTGTGTGGAGGCTGCCTCATTTAGGAAGGAAAGATAAGGGGTCAGGAAGAAACAGGGGAGATGCATCCGAGTAAGTGGTCCTGCTGGAACTCAGGAGATGTTTAGCCCAGCACCCACCGGGTGATAAACACAAAGTGCTTCTCCTGCATGGGAAGCCCTGTGGCTAGCACAGGATTAGATCCTCTGCTTTGATGTAGATACTGAGGCAGGACACCAAGATGAATTATTGCTGGTAACTCCCAAGAAGAAACGTTGGTAAGGTTATAAACTGTTTAAGCCAGAAATCTCTTCTCTCATTCTCAATAAAAAAGAGTTAATACTCTCAGTTGAAGGCATGAAGTATATTCTGTCAAAGAGAATATACGTTACTGTATGTTCCTTTAACAGCCAAGAGTGTTTGCCAAAATTTTTCAAACATCGAACTTATTGGAATTGAAATATGTCCTTTTCTGAAAAGCCATTTTAGAAATGTATTAATATCTCTTAATTCAGTAGTTACTTAAATATCTACACGTATTCTTCGTTTGTAAATAAAAAGTTTCAAAAACCACATTTAATTTCTGTTATTTTTCAAATAGAAAATGGAAGCAACTTTGAAACCTTTTTTCTCCATTTTAAATAGATTAAGGATCATATTCTCTAATATTGTGGTATTTTCCTCTCTCTGTCTTCCCGTAAAAAGTATGGTATGACCAATACTAGATGCTATCTCAGTTGAAGGCTGATCTTTCCTCAAGGGTACCATAACTTCACAGTGGCTTATTTATAAAATGGAAGATGTACTYGGAAATTGTAGAAACGCAATGTACTTAACCTCTTGCTCTTTCCCCTCCACTCCCCCCCCCCCTCAAAACTTGACCACGGGCAACTGTTCAACATATTTTTGAACTACCACCATCTTTACTGAGGTCAGTGAAGCCTTTATTCATTCTTAGCAATCGTATTTTACAATTTGTCAACCATTTTACTCGCTTTAAGAGGGGAACTTTTATTCGTTCACTTAAGAAAAAACTCTGACAGATAGATATTGAGGTTAATGTGCTGATGTCTAAGTACAGCTGTGCTAACAAAGGGTTTGTTCAAGCTTAAGACAATGCCCTGGGTCTGATAAAATGCATATTTGCATGTTTGTCCTTACGTTTCACCATATGTCATTGCCTCCAATGATGTCGAGTAATACAGCTGTCATATTAACTGATATGGTTGCTACTTTAATAGATTGAACAAATATAATCTGATCTCCTTAAATTAAACATGGGTATTTTTGCAATATGGTATTTCGCAGGGCTATACACTGATTGCAAATATATGCACTGCCATAAAATAAACTAAAAATCCTAGAGAGACTATTTATATAAACACCACTTAATATTGTCTCTGACAAATGAAGTGGAACAGGTAAGGCAACTTTTGAATCAGGTTTCAGTGTCTGGGGAGAACTTCTTTTGTAATTTGTTATATGGCTGTAAAAACAACAAATAAAGCATTTTATTACTTGAAAACTCCATTTCTTGAAATTCTAACTTTATTTTTATGAATATATATGAATATTAAATGTATTCCAAAATATACAGAGTATGAAAATACAAGCTTTAAGAAATATAAAAATGTTTCTCTCGCTATATGAATAAACAACTTAGTAGTTAAATAGCAATTATTTGTTTTCCTTATTTGGTTTATTAAATTGTGGAATTCATTGCCACAAGTTGTTTTGGATGCCAGAAGTGTAAATGAAAGAAAATCCATCAGGGGCTATTAGCATACACAAGCTAGAACAAGAAATCCCAGACGAGAGGATGTATCAGCTAAGCTATCATTCTAATACTTGCTCTGACATTATTTTCCCTCCCCATGTATCAATTATGGTCTAGTGTTGAAGACGGTGTAACTATGATTAAAGTCTCATCTTCTCCAGTACCGCCATTTCTATGTTCTTAATACTAATTGGCTAAAAAAAAAAAAAAGAGATGTGAACAAGAGGAGACAGCTTCTATCTTTCGAACACAAAGGAAGCAAAAGGAAATACTTAGTATCCATAAGATTTTCTCTTTATGGCAAAAAGGCTTTAATAAAAAGCTATCACTACGGCATATTTTTAAGCATAAAGATCATCTTGTACTTTAAATTAGGTATTTTTTCTGTGAAGATTACTTAATAGAAATGTATGTCAACATTACTAAATTTGCAGAGCTCACCTTGTATTTTTTTTTTTTTTTACACAACAACCGCATTTGTCTGTATTAAAGACGAATCTTAGTAGCATGACAATATGCTTTGACAAGAGCAGTTATACACACATGCTTAAATATCTACATTTCATTGCAAATTACTTTTTCTCCAACACTGCTCAGATTTAAACCTCTATACTGTCTTCTATAATACACTTTTTTGTAATTTCAAAAAATATTTGCTAAAAATAGTATTTATTTTTATTACATAAAATTTGTTGTTATATAAACATAGCTGCAGTAAATTCTTTAATGAGAATGTAATTTTTTAATATCAAAACTGTAAGGATAGAGCATTGGGAATACTGGATTTTAAGCAGAATTTTCAAAGCTGAAAATTATCTAAATTATAATGCTGTTTAATTGTGTTCTTCCTTTTATAGACAAAATCAGGCTTGCAAAGGGGAACCGCATCTTGGTTTTAGTATACAACCCTCACCCCATTCTTTGAAATACAATGAGAGCCAGGAAGCGAAGAAGGATTTGGCATAGTCCTACCCTCAGACAGTGATTCAATTGTTCAAAGAAGACAAATCTCTGTTCTGTGAAACTCTTATGCCAATACTACAGAGTGAATAAGAGTTTAAACACCACAAGGAATACATTATCATATCTAGCCATTAATAACACATTAGCTTAGAGAACTATTTTGTCTAACACTTAGTAAAGTTTTTTGCTGGTATTAATTGTGACATTTTTCTCTACTATCAGTCAAGACACATCAAAACCAGGTTCCACTTGGGGGGAAAACAAAGTCCCAATGGGAAAAGAAAAAAAAAAAAGGTTATGGGAGTTAACTGAAATATAAGTATGCTGCTTATTAATTTAAGATGCATTAATTCAGAGAGCTGTCCTGATAAATATAGGAAGCTGGAAATGACATTTTTAAGCAAATACTTTCTAGAACCTTATTTCAAATAACAGTATTAAGTATCAGTTCAGGAATTGGAAGGAAATTGGCCAAATGGCAAGACTTTATTGATGACATTTTATGTAAAGATTTTACTCTGCACTCATAATCTAGGACAAATATACAAGGTTATTGATTTGAGGTGTGGAGGAAGATTTTTTTGCAGCACTGTCATCCTCTCTCCTATTTCCAACCCTTCCCACACTGAAAAAGAGGACACAAGGCAGTAATAGGATCCTATTTCAAAGAGCTGCCTTAGAGACAAATGAATAYGATCTCTGCAGCTTGAATAAATTAATACATTGTTTAGCCATTTACAGGTCTTAGCTCCACAATCTTTTTTTATCTTTACTTTCTGATTTGTCAAAACAAAAATGCCAATTTTTTCCTGTCTTTCTGCCAGAAATATTTTGCCTTTTGTCCACCCACTTTGCAACATAATATTCACTGTTAGCTCATAGATACAATACTCAAAGACGAGCAAAGCTTCTTACACATTTTCATTGCCATACGATCTTCCCAACGCTGCCCTAAATTACGGATCTGACCACAGGCTTATCACTTGTGGAAGGAGGAGGGGGATAGGAAATCTGAGAAGAACTGGGAGAGACTTGGGATAGGGGAGTGGGACCAAGAAAGAGGAGCCCAAAGAACCAGGTTTCTTTGTTTCTATTGTTCTTGAGGCTGAGACCAATGACAGCCTCATGAGTCCTTGCAGTTCTGTTTGATTTTGAGGAGATACAGACTTTCTGCCTTCTTCACTGCATTTCTTCATACAAAAGACCTGCCAGTGCAATCAGGGCATAGGAATGTTCTGCAGAACAGAGCTTGCAGCTAGCCTAAGAGGCCGGCGTGGGAAGCTGCTGAAGGTGCTGCAGAGAGGTCTGGTAGGGACAGGCAGAGGCTGAAGGCCATCCGCTGTTGAAGGTAATGCCCTCTGTCATTCAGGACGGCGACTTGTAAAACTTACAGCAAGATCTGACTATTCTACTACAAAATAAAGTCATATCACTGTTAAACACAAAATGTCCTTACTGCTATTAAACAGTATTATTATAAAGAAAAGAAAAACAGAAGGACAAATTGTTGAAAATACTTAATGGCTTCTAAAGGAGMTATATCAATGGGGACAAGAGAGAGGCAGCCCAAGCTTCCGTCAGCCAAAACCCTGCTGGATACAGCACGTTCCCAGCAGCAACAGCTGTCCTCAGTGAGTGAGAGAAAAACTCGGGTAAGACTTGCTCTTCTACCAGGGAGACGCTTTAGGGCCTGCCTCGGGACAGGAGCTAACCCACACCTTCCAGCAGTTGTGCTGGTAGAAAGGCAGCCTCCAGTACGCAAACCTCAGAAGCATTTGGTAAAAAGATGTCAGGTAGGAGAGCTGATGAAAGACAACAGCTTTCGGACAGATACAAATGATMGGAAATTGGAGTAAAATCTACATGAAACGATGATTATTTTGGATATAGGTTGACTGAACAACTTTAATTTCATCTCAGGCTTGTTTGAAGGAGGTTTTTTGTTTGCTTTCACCTCTCTGATATACACAATGAGTACACAAGGAACAAAATAAAAGCAACTGGTATGCTGTTAAGACTTTATGCTGTCTTTTGAGTGTTTACTTTGCAAACAAACCACAATTATACCGCAACAGACTTTTAGCAGGGCCAGAATATCATTTCATTCAATTATTAAATTCAGTAATATCAGAGTATACTAAATCTCATCCTCTTTTTTTTTTTTTTTAATACATATGAGGCCTTAATTAAAGTCCTAAATATTTGGAAGATCAGCCAAGCTTTTGAATGCTTTCAACTCATGTCACTGAATCCATCACTCCTAATTCCAAATCACAGTCAAATTCTGTTCACAGCTACTCCCCCCATTTGCACGGACATAAATCTGTTGACTCAAGTAGAAGCATTTAAGAATAATGTTTTTGTAGCTCAGCCTAGCAATCTCAGTCAGTTGTTCTTGTTTCAACAGGGAGATGTGCCTATGAAGATGTAAATTAAGCGACCTGAGTGGTGTGAAAGACAAACTGTAAATGGAAGTACTTTTTGAAAGTTGCACCATGAAACAGTCATTTAACTTGAGGAGGAGTTGTTTCATGTTTTCTCAATTAAAAAGAGGAACACAGAACTAAGGTCTAAATTTCATGTCTAGACTGTGTAAGATCCAGTTTTTGAAGAAGAGCAAATGCTCTGGACACTCTCCTGAGGTCCCTTCTGACCATATGTGATGCTCAAAGTTTTGTGCCAAGAGATTCCTTTTGGAGCGTGTAAAGACAAAAGGAAGGGTTAGGAGTCACAGTCATGACTCTGTAAGTTGTTAAGGGATGGAAAGTTTGGAGGTGATAGAAAGGCAAAATAATTAGTTTACACAGTTCAATGTCCAAATAACGTCTCAGATGAAAGGAGCTTTCAAGCCTCTCTTTCCTCATCGACTTTAATTCCTTTATACTTTAGCAGTTCATAGAGAGACTTACAAGGAGAACTGTATACATATTGACAGCTGAGATTTGAATTATTAAGGTGAACTGAAATGCCCTTGTTTCCTGCACCAGTGAACATCCCAAATGTGGCATCTCTTTTATTAGTGATGAAACTACTATTTTATTCTCTCCATTCCACAGTTTTCTGAATGTTCAAGATCGCAACTTCAATGGCAGCCAAGGACACTGGGTACACTGTATTTCAGAGACAAAACTTCCATTGTGATTGTTCACTGGTATTTCTAGCCTGGAAAATTAGAATGCCACAACCCATATTAAAATTAATAAAATGCCTATTATAATACTGATGTATGCTGCTGCATATTTATTAATCACATCTGCAATAGTGGAATATAAGATGACATGGGATAAAACAAAAAGTCTCAGGACATTCATTAAACTAACCAACAAAATTAATTAGAAATTAGTAAACTAGCAATGTAGGGCATACGATTCTATTGTCTCCCTCGAAAAAAAATCAGTCCCAAGAAGATACTTGCTTTGCTATGGAATCACCACAAAATGGTCATCATATCTGTAGCTTGAATTTATTACGAGTGTCTTGGTATGAATCTATTCCGTTCCATCAACAGAACTTTCAAATTTTTTCTTCACTAGTAGGTGTTTTTTGTATATCTGTACTGTCCTGCAAAAAATAACATTTATGTATTCACTTTATCCTGCCAAAGTCAGAGGTATCAGAACAGATCAACAATACAATTTTCAAGGGATTATCTAACATGAAAAAAAAAAAGCCATGAAGATTATGTAATTAGAAAAAAAAGTATATTTGGAAACTCTATAAGGCAGCAATGAGGACAGCAAACTCTGTATATTCTGCTGTATAGTTAGGCATACTGTACTACACTTAAAATTAAGTGTATTACCCGTCTACGTTTAGTGAATTTTCCTACATCATTCTAGTCTGTAAAACTGACTTTGATTTTATCAGTTCCAACTGACTGAAACTATTTTCTGACCTCTTGAAAGTACCTCTTCTATATTCTTCTCATTATATATGCAAAATACATATCTTCAAAAATTAGTGATTTTAGAGGAGAAAAAGGGCAAGAATTCATCCAAGAATTCCAAAAGCACTGCTTTAGTGCTTAGCAGCATCCAAATGTGTTTTTAAATTATAAGTACAGCATTTTATGTGCTCAATATTCATGCAATTTGTACTATTGACCAGTGTATGTTCTATGTTATACAGAAATACATTTTTTTTTTGGAGCCTATTGCTTCAGAGTCCAAGCGATAAATTGCACAGTCCTGTCTGAAACAAATTTATCATCCACATTTGACTTTATCCCCTGTTTATCCAGCGGCCCCAGAATTTACTGTAACCTGCCACATCTCTGAGCATCTTCAAACAGTGCCCATTTTCTAAAATCAGCAAGTCAGAGATATATTTTACTTTTTCCCTTCACAGCTGACATTCTCTGTTCTCCAAAACACAAGAATTCAAAAAACCAAAGAAAACCTAAAGCTATCAAGAGTTAGGAGAAAGGATTCAGTCTTGTATCAGTGACAGATTTGCCATAAATAGACATTTAATTAATTTAAAATTCCTTTGCTTGGGAACACAGAGGATTTGACAACATCTGAAAAAGTTTAGGCTTTTAAATCTTTTCTCTTGGGGTTTTCAAAATCTTACATTCATGAAAATAAGAGTGGGTATAAGACATTTATAAAAGTATGATGTACTTGTTATTTTAAAAATTTATTCCTCTGTTTTGCTTTTTTAAACTTACCATCTCTTAGCAAAAAGCAAATGGGTAACAAACATGGTCAAGTGCAGAAACAATAATTAGAATTGATTTTCAGCAAGTTAGCAATTTCATTGTTCGTATTTCAGCTTGACATCAGTTAAATGAAACATTGTAACAAGCCAAATACTGTAATTGAAGAAAATACCTTTTTACAGTTTTATCATTTCTGTCCTTCATGAAAAGCACTTGTGATCCTCTCAGGGTCCCAAATGGGGTTTCTAACTGACACAGCTTTGAAAAGCAACCAGGTACCGCTCTTTAAAAGGAGGCTTTAACATCATCAGAAGCAGGGCAGAGCATCAGTTTTCAGGGCAATCCCGAACAGACAATGTTCCATTACACACTCCTCCCTCAACTTAAATTCATACTGAACTTAAATAAAAGCCTTGGTTGTGCAACTTCAGGGACTGCATCTTGTTTGAAAATGGCAAGCAGTCGCTCACCCCAGCAAGACTGGATCAAAGAACACAGGACGAAACATACAGCCAATTACACCATTGCTTTTTCTAAGCTGTTCAATAAATCAGCAGCTTGGTATGTAGGATATTTAAAGAACCTCTGTTTCAAACTATTTGTAAGTATTCATCTCCATTTAGTCCGTATCTGGCAAGCCACGGAAGCAGTTGCTACTGAAAACACGACCCACCAAGGCAGTAAACCCCCAGCTACATCACACATAAGGGACTTAGTCAAAATAAAGCAGGTTTTTACTGGAAATGAATTTATGTATGATGACTTGATAAATATAGCTATTTTGTAGCTATTTTCATTTATTGGTAATACATTTTGATTTTATTATAAGTAGATCCTAAATTTGTCCAAGCAGAAATTAAGACAAACTGTATGTTAGTGCTTTCAGATTTAGTCAAAATTGAGTACTCCAGGCKTTACCTGCAACTGCTAAAACGCACAAAGGAGGCTATAGCCACGCAGCCAGCCGCTCAAATGTCACATTAGCAGTCATTTTTTCCTCAAGAGCTCAGCTTCCCTGATACTGTTTGAAAATACAGTCCGCCTACTTTTTTTTGGGTGTATTTTCCACATTTGATGTAATATTAAGATTTTTTCTCTTGAGACTCTTGGGTTTTGATGTCAAAGATAGCCTTGACTGACTGTTAACTGGAGACTTCACCAGCATCACCATAAGAAGCAACAAAAGGATGAACTTAAGCACTTCTCTATAAAAAAGAAAAAAAACCAAGAAAACACAGTCCGAATATAATTATAAAGAAAGAAAAGGGATTGTTATCAAGGAGTCAGAAAGCCTCATCGACTCCAATTGTATTTTCTAGGTCCTTGATATTGCCCTACCGTTTTGACATCCTTTCAACACACTGGTTTCAAAATCTTCCTTGATTGATTTTTCCATTTAGCACAACAGCACGTAAGACCATTACCTGCATAGGCAGATAACTTTTCAAAATACTTGTCTTGCACCTAACTCAGAAACTGTTCTTGCAACTCTTTATTTTTTTGAAAAGAAGTGTTTAATTTAAAACATTTCTTCCCTCCAAATTCTTGCAAGAACATTAGGTGAAAATGGGACTATTACCTTTCATCATTTACATTCAACAAGAGTTCTAGTTGTAATAGAAACATTTTATGTCCTTTGACTTTCTCATAAAATAGTATTTATGGAACTTATGCACACAGTACAGTTGCTTTTTCCATTCACCTTCTTATATCATCTCCATTATTACAGTTTCTAAATATTTCATGTACTGAAAAGATACAACAAAATTTTGCTGCACCTAGAAAAGAGGAAAAAAAAGAGATCATTCATTCATCACCAAATTTGATTCATGCCTATATTTTGTTATCTCTTTCTAGCAATTCCTTATTGCAATTGAGCCATCGTACAGAATCTTCTATTTCAACAGACAAGAAAATTGTAATTTTTAATAATAATCATTGTTTGCCTGCATCTTTTTGGACAGGGCCATGCAGGACTGACAAAGCTCTTCCCCACCCTAAAACAGTACCTTACAATAGGATATAGCCATTTAAGGAAAACTCACTGGAAGGAGAAGCTTAGCAAGAGCCTCAAGAAATTTTCTGGTTTATTATGACTGTTTCTCGGTTTATGACTCATTACTGGTGCTTATTTCTAGCCTCTCTGTGTAGTGAAACCCAAACAAGTTTGAAGGGGGGGGGGGAAGTCAGTAGTATTGTGTGAATACTAGCAAATACTACCAATACAACTGCCAAAATCAGCATATGGTAATTGCTTAGATGTTTAATTCCCTGATGTGTGGACATAGTCTTGGTTTTAGTCCTTGAGGATGAAAGAGCTCCTGTGCGTTGTTTTAGTGGACGATGATTCTCATATGCTGCGACTGACATTCACTTTGACCATTAGATGGAGAACGTGCCCTGCTTTGTGAACTGACTATGGGAATCCTACAGTGGTCATCCTACAGAGTTCTCACCACCAGAGTAGCGAAATCTCTGTGTCAAGTTAGGCATTTTATCATTTTATCAAATACTGACAGTCTACTATAAAGCTGAAGAAATACTTCTATTTTCAAAACGCTAAGTTTTCAAACTACACTAGTCAACTTATTGTCCTTAGACCATCATAGCTACATCATCATCGCTACATAAAATATACATGACATTTGGCTTTGCTTTCTGTTGGATGAATGCTACTAGATACACGCATTCAAATAAATTTGTTTTACTTGAGGCACCTTTTCAGCATTAGAGGTCTGAAGAGAAAATGAATGCAGTATTATCTTTCCTGCAGAAAGACAATTCATTGGCAAATAGAGAGCTCCATAAAATGAGCAGAAAATTTAATACTTACACCAATTTGACTCTCTTCTTCACCTAAAGCACATAATAGCATTCTGTTCTGTCTCTCCTCACTGAAACATTACTGAGCCAGGCCCGTTTAACCGGAGCAGGAAGGAGTTTTTTTCCCCTGAAAAACCTTCAGCCTCGGTGCACAAGTTAATCTGCCTTCGTTCCAATCTTCTGACAGCAAGAGTCATTGGATTTATTTCACTGAATTACAGTAGTGCACTAGTGAAGTATACTAGCATTTTAAACTGATCATACTTTCTAGGCAGATAATAGCACAATCATTGGATAAGCCCAACTCCTCATTTATCAATATCTTATTCAGGTAAGTCTGAAAAGAAGAAGGTATCTTACGATCTGAGGAAAAATTAAAATACTTATATTTCTAGAGAAAATAAATTCCTGTCATATCCTTGACAGGAATATGATAATAGTTTTGTTTCAGACTTCTATCTAATAAAACTTACAAAGCTTTAGGAAATTCTGAAACCTTCACAGCTTTCCAGGTTCTTAGGACAGGAAGAGTTATCAAGAATACCTGCATTTAAAATCTTCTGCTCCGTCTTGTGTAAGAGAGAAACAAGGGGGAGAACCTTGCCACAGGGGGGCATAGTGTCTAAACATATGCACACACTGTAACTGCACGGGCTGCTGTTGCATGCTACCAGGCAATAGAAATTCCACAAATTACAACAGAATTCATGATAGGTTGGGGGGCAGGAAGCAGGAGAGAATACTTAATTACTTCCCAGAGTAATAAAATAGTAGAGTAATAAAATAGATCATGTAACTTCTCACCCTGCCTTTTCCATCATTGTTGCCACAATTGCTATCACATTTTCTACTACTGATTCAAGCAAATGATAGATGTGCACTTCAGTTCACATCAGGTTCTCTCTCTGTTACAGGAAGATATATTTTTTGAAACATTATCTAAAGTTTCAGCACCCTGATTATTTATGAAAACAGATGGCAAAACGCACACATACTGAAAATACGCTAAACCCCAACCAAACCCAAGTAAAATATTTTTAATGCCCTCAGAATAGACAGGTTGAGACTGGGTACATGTCATTTTTATTTAACTTTTCCAGTGCCAGGTTGCTGCTGCTGTCACTAAGATCTCACCTCCTTCATTCCCTCTCAAGTACTCCAGCCATACAGAGCAACAATGGACATAGTGACACTCAGAAGGAGGTTCTGATTGTTCTCCAACTGCTCTGGTCTAATCAACAGACAAATCAAATGTAACCGAGTAGTCCACCTCGTTTTCAAATTTAGGGAAAGTTCGTCTCAGCATCAGGAGTTTCTAGAGAAGCTTGTATCCACAGTGACACATTCAACGATTTCAAACTTACAACACAAGGTTACAGTTATGCTAACGAAATATCAGAGTCCAGAACGCAGGCTCCCAATAACTTTGACATTTCATACTCTGCTGAATTTAGTGCACTTTGCAAGACTGCTTATTTCATTGAATCAAGAAAGCCAGATTCTTAGCCAGCTGGTTAACATGGCTCTTGCACTTCTGTGAGAGCAATCACAATGAGGAGAACAAGGAATACTTGTTTAAAACTTTCTTTAAAAAATCACCATGAAAATATTATGTCATGTGGGAAGCAGTGCAAGAGAGTAAAGGAAGAAGTATGGCTTTGCACAAAGTAGAAATGACACTATTTTTACTTAAAAATGAAAAGTCCATAATAAATTTGTAGACAGAAGTATTTAAGAGCATTCATTTGTAAACAATAATTTTACCACATACAGCTCTATAACAGCTGTAAATACTCCAGGTAAGCCACAACAAAGGAAGTTAACAACTTTAAGTCATTCCAAGTTTCACTTGTCTAAAAATGTAGTCTATCTACACAGAACATTTTAACATTGAAGCAGAAAATGGCCATTTAGTCAATATCCAAGGTAGCCAGATCTATCAAAAATGGACCTTTCATCCCAATTAACCAGGAGGATGAATACTCCATTTGAGCATTTCCCAGTTTTGGTCCAGACCGAACATTAACCAAAAATGAAGGTGTGAATTCAGAGCAGAGAGTCACAGGCAGACTGACCGGATGGCAATAAGGCAGAACACAGAACTAAGTCCAGTGATCACACTGCAACAGATAACCCGCACTACTGAACAACAGCAAGGGCTGCAAGAACTGCACTAATGATTTTTACAGAGAGGACTTGAGCACTTGCCAGCTCTAGAGAAACTCACATGAGAGTACCTGGAATAGGTAAGCCACAGCCAAAGCTAGTGGCTGTGGGTATTTCAGCAGAAAAGGAACTTAGGGCTCCATGGACAGGATTCATCTTTTCTATGTGTAAAGATCTGCAGCTCAGCTAATTTTGTGGGATACCTTTGTCGTTGGTGGAAAGAATTAGGAGTCAGCACAGCTGTCTAAAGCTAAGAGCAAAGAAAAAAAAAAACCCAAACCTATTATTTTAGTTTCTGTGTTTCATCCTATGCAGAGGCAGATCAAACGTTTCAAAACAAATATCCTTTTTAGGTTTACTGCTAGTGATTTTGAAAAACTGTATAATAGGAGTGGGTGGAAGCTTTCACCATAGCAAGCTGCAAAATCATAAGTACCATCTTCCCAAGTCCTTCTCCCTAACAGCATTCTGAAAGGATGCTTGAAAATATGCATTTTGGGATCAGTTCCAGATCCTGGAGGAACCTGAAATTTCAATTCCAGTCCGCCTTCCTCTATTTCCAGTTAAATCTATGAAAGCAGAAATAAGTTTCATTCACTAGAGAAAGGGTAATCATTTACTTATCATCTACTTTTAAGAAAATTATGAAGTGTACCAAGAAATGGAAAAGGTCTTCTAGTCTTTACATTTTAGTACCAGCTGGTGATTATTTAGGCTTACTGGATGTTAAGTATTAGAAAATCAAATGTTTTGTTTTTCACACAGCAATTCAGACTGATGACAGTTCTTCAATGGGACACTTCCCCCCAAACACGAGGAATTAGGAATTTGATTTTTTTAACATTCATTCTTCTAATACTATACAGAGAGAAACATGAAAGATAAAGGCAAATTCATTAAATGCTTACAAATCAATCCTGAAAAAATGTAATTTTCTTTGTCACTTACTATCCATCAGTTAGTCTGAGCATCTTTTTTCATTTTCTAGCTGTCACATCAAACTCCATCCGACTAAAATAAATGTTTAGAATCGAATGTTGATATACAGTATAGTATTTTCTGGTATCTATACATCATTTGGCTATTTGACTACAGTTCCCTTTTCATTTCAATGAGCTTTCATTCCCTTCTGACATGTGAGTTACAACTCACAGTCATCTTTCTTTACTAGCCTCGGATTTTAATGCAACAGAATACCAATAAACATGATTCCAAAAAGAAGAGATGAGAAGTGCATGCTATATAAGTCCACTACCTATTTGTTTTTATTTCACTGGATAATCTCCCCTGTGTCTCATCCAAAGACATGAAGCTCAAAACAAGAGTATAGGAGCATCAGCCTTGCTGAATGAATGTCATATATGCCAGCACAAGTCCTCATCTCAGTCAAGCCTAATCGCAGTACTGTGTGGGCATTTTGCATTGTGTAGCATGTTTATGAAAAAAGCAAGAACAAACAAACAAAGAAGGAAAAACTGCTTGGGGCACTAAGTTGGACTAAAACTGTGTTCAGATCTCTCCTTTCCCAAAGACAACATAATTCACCCCTCTATACCTTAGTTCTGAATTTGTAAAATAGAGTAACAGGACTTCCCATCTCCTGTATAATCTTAGACTATATACCTGGCAGAAATTCAGATTCATGCAGTGACAGATGTTGGGAGCATGTAAGCATCCTGGTTAGAAAAAATGAAAAAGATGCAAAAATGTTCTTCCTTAAAACACATGAACTAGAATAGTGGTCCTGATCAAGAGCCAATCTGCTCCACTACTCTGTTTTCAGCATAGTTGAAAGGTACTTAAAGTAAAACCAGGGCAAACATATATGGCTGCTTCCTTTTCATATACAACGAGCCTCCAATGACTTCCAGCTCAGAGGATTTCCTTTTAATTATTAATTATTCATTTTAATTTAATGTTTCATTGTTAATTAATCCTTTTAGTTGTTAGTTCTTTGACAAGTACCACTTAGTCCGTTAATTCTTGTTTATGATTCATATACAATAAATAATCCTTACTCCTCTTTGTCAGCAATATTTAGCAGCAGATTTTTTATAAGGCCAAATATCTGAGCATTTTAAAGTATTTTTTATATAAAATATTAAGTTGCATTGACCAGTGGAATGTCTCCTATCAAAGTTCTGCTCTAATTATTTTTAATTTGATTTGGAATTTATTTGGAAGCTGTAGATGCCAACTATCACCTTTAAAAAATAAAACCAAAAAAACCAACAGACCAAGAATTTTGGTTTAAACTAATTAGAAGTGGTGCCAGTATCCATTTTTCTGTGCTCTATCTTGGTAATTCAGGCTTAGCAGCATTTAGCATGCACCTTAATCTACTAACCAATCTGCTGGTTAAGAGAACTGTTTGGGTTAAAATAAGCAATTTTCAGCTTCAGAGTTATTTGGACTTCAATGTTGTTTACTGTTAGAAATATAACTAATGTTTGGGAGGTTAACTACAACTACTAACTCATAAGTAATGTGAAAGGTTATACCCAGCTAGTGGTGTTCTATTAACTGTGTAGGATTTTTAATGCTTTTGGCTCGCACAGGTTTCAAGTCAAGCAAACTTTTGTTTTCATATGCCTTCTCTCCCCATTCACTAAAACCTTTATTCAACTTATACTCCAAATTACTTCTCTACTGTAGCTCAATGTTATCCCATAGTTCCGTTTTACTCCAGAGACAGGTAAATTTCTACCACAGCAGTCATTATAAATTTTTATTTTCAAATTAAAAAAAAACCACCAATATGCTTGTAAAGTCTTTAGGGCTGCATTCAGAACAGGAAAGTAGCTTCTTCATTATGCAAACAGAGTCTTGGAGCCTCACTTCTCCTGGCATTAGAAACACTTTGGTCTTAATTCCGCTAGTATATTTAGCTTACCTCTATAGTTTAGCTATGAAATCAAATCTAAGCCTTAAACAGATCATCTCGTTCTAGCATAGAAGTGCAAGATATCCAACTTCATTTGTCCTGGCCAAAAAGAATGGCAAGCCCCCAAATTTACAAGGAATGAAAGAAAAGAAAAAACAAAAAATACATACATTCTAAAAAAAAAAAAAAAAATTAAACTACTAAGATATTTTTCTAATGACTTTCATTCTAAATAAACTAGGGGTTTTTTTTCCCCACCATAAACCATGTACCCTGACTACATCATGCAATTTTCTTTTATCATTGCCTAGATAACATCTACCAAAGTACTACTAAAGACAAGCAATACACTTGCAATCATTCCTAACAATAAAGCCATTCATTCTTAAAACTGTAATGGTCCTCAATTATTATTTACTTTATTTTTCTGTATGTCTAGGAAAATTTTGTTCATGAGGTCAGCTTTTGGCAGAGTGTGAGTCAGGGCTGTATTGAAGGATGACAAGAGAAAAATTTGTAGTTCAAACTTCCAAAGAGACAGCTACTGCTATGCAATGTACAAGCAGTCAACCTAGATACACAGAGATATTGAGTCCTTTTATATATATTTAAATATATATATATAAAAATACATATAAATGTATCTAGAGTGAATCCAGATTAACTGGTGTTTGACACAACAAGCCACACTGAGTAGACAGAGGCCTCCCTCCAGAGCTGATGTGCTGACAAATAGCTGTCTCTCAGGGCCCAGAACAGCCTCTTGACATCTGCACATTAATCAGGATGTGCCGGATCATGCTCACATACCCCAGGGACACTTGGGGTCCAGGGTGAGCAAGAATATGCAAATTACTAGAATAAAGGGTTTAGAAAGGCACAGAAATAGTGTCAGTGGTGTTTACTAGGATTTCTATGGATTAGGATATGGTATGTTCACAAAGTTTAAACAAACAAACAAAACCCTAAAAAACAAAAAATACTTGGACCCATTTTCTTTGATCAGCAATCTTCCCAAGACTGTTGCACCACAAAAAAAGCACAGGAGCCAAAACCATGAGAAAAATCATTAGCTGCCTAGGCCATCCTCATTTTATTTATGTGTTTTTTTAAAGTACTAAAAAATACAGAACACCCTTAATATATAGAAAAGGAGGGGTTTTGTTTGCTTTTGTTTGTTTTGTTTGGGTTTTTTTAATATTAACATAAAACACTTCATACAAAGCTATGGACTAGCTGGGTTAGTAACCATTTCTTGTCATCCTAAATATAGTATTTGGTCAAGCGCGCAGAGAGGGGTTTTGTGAAGCTATGGGACTGGTGTTCAGAGTAACAGTTCATGCCTGTCTGCCACCTGGAATGGAGACATTCAATAAATACTTGCAGCATGCTTATAACTGACTCTTTTATCGCTATTTCGCAAATATTTTATTGGCGACTCTTTGTAGATGAAGTTGCTTAACTATGATCCAAGGTAAATGGAAATCATTCAGACCTAAGGAGAAAAACGTGTTAAGTGTTCTCAGGAGAGGAAAAATAACTCTTGACTTTATCTAGTGTCTACAGACAAATCAGCTTGCTTTCCCAAAACAGATCTTTTTCCCCTAGTGCTCTCCTCCTACCATTTAATCCAATCCTGTTAGAAGAACCTTTGAGAAGTACAGGTCATTGAGCCCACTCCTGTCCAACCCTTGCATGAACGGACATTGCTCCTTATTGGTATTTGAAGTCTAGATTGTGATATGGTTATTTATCCTTGTTGTCTGTTCTAACACTATAATAGTATTTTATTAAGACAGCAGCCTTCCACAACATGATGACAGCTTTCAGTTATTACCCAGCTGTATCAGCTGTGAATTAGTGACCTAAAAGTAAAGTGCTCCAAACCCGCTTCCAATTACATGAGCCTTCCAGAACTGTTAGCACTCACGTTTACAGATGGCAGATTAGGCTCAGTTTTAGTGCCTTACCATCTGGCATTGCGTTACATAACGGGTAATGGGATCTTTCCATTTTGCTTT